>CM025250.1:5740007-5769707 GCA_013677275.1 Gossypium schwendimanii
AAAAAAAAAAACATAAAATTCATGAAAAATGGGTGAAAAATGGACTTACGTACAAGGAAAAAAGCAATGCCGAAGCTTTCCCAAGGTTTGATAATGGCGTTTCGGTTGTAAAATAAGGGAATGAAAAAGATGGATACTTTTCTCTTTTGTTTTATTATTATAATTATTTTAACATTAATTTAATTAAAATTTTTAATTATAAAACTTAATTAATCATTTATGTCAACCAACCACTAATATAAATGTGGCTAAATTTTCATATAAAAGCATTCACATATGCTTTAATACCCAATTTACACCTTTAAACTTATAGCGATTGACTTTTGTAATATTTTACGATTTAGTTCTTTTTCTTTATTTAACCTATCAATCATCAAAATTTCTAGACCAAAATTCAATACATTTATATAGTAACTCCGTAAATTTTTAATAAAAATATTTACAAGCTTGGTTTACAAAAACGAGGTCCCAATACCTCATTTTCTAAAACCACTTAACTTTAGGGACAAACTACTTGACTTTATCTAATCATTCAATTAGTAAAAATTATCAAATAAAAATTCTATGTAATACCATATTTGACTCGTAAATATTAAATAATATTTATGGATCACTCATCGGATTTGTGGTCCCAAAACCACTATTTTCGACACTATCAAAAAATAGGTTGTTACAAAAACATTTGTGTGAAAAGAGTTCGAGTGAAACTTGATCTATCATATCTCATCTACAGGGTGTGAGCTTTAATTTATGGAATTAGAGTAGCATGTATTTAGGTAATAGAAGTGTTAAAAAGTTAGTGTAATGGTAGGAAGTTGAGTATTGAGTTAAGAAAAAGTGTTGAGAACCATGTATCATAGTGATTAATGTAACATTCTTTGGACTCATGTAAGGGGTATTACAAGAAGAATGGAAATTGATCCCTTTCATGAATCTTGCCTAAGGCGTGTTTGGGTTTTTAATAAGTCTCCATGCTTGCTTTGCTAAGAGAGCTAAGTTGAAATGGAAATCCTTGAAGCTTTTTCCTCCCTTAATTTTCTTCTATGTTAATTTGAGCCAACTCACGGAGTAGGTCTTGCAATAATCTTCATCCGTGTCACCCAACCAAAACTAATTAAGAAGTGTGCTTAGCTCTTTTCAAACCATAGAAGGGAGCTTGATACAATGCATAACAAAAATTGGTATTGAAGAGGCAACCACCTTAATAAGAATCTCTTCACCCGTTTGAGAAAATAACTTTCCTTTCCATTTTTGAACCTTTATTTGCACCCTATTGAGAATAAAGTTAAGACTTTCGACTTATTTCATCCTCAAATTGTAGGAAGACCAAGATAATTGCCTTGCGAATTCATGTAAACCATCCTCAAATATTGTTAGATTTGGTACTTTAAACTCATGTTTGTGTTTGGTGAGAAGAAAACTGATGACTTTGAGAAATTTACTTCTTGACTCGTTGCATCTTGGAAAAGTTGAAGAACTTTATTCATAATGGCACAATTTCCTTCGATGGCTCCAAAAAATAGTAGGAAATCATCTACTAAGAGAAGAAGAAAAAGCTTGGGGCAATGCTAATTGATTTGGAATCTATCCAATGAGCCTTCTTTTGTAGCTTTATCGAGAAGTAATGATAAAACATTTCCAGTGACAATGAAAAGCTATAGCGAGAAGGACCTTCTTGTTGAAGTCTTTTTTTTTGGAGTCACACTCCCAACACTAGAACCATTAATGATAAGTTTCATACAAGAACTAGGCACATGCCATGATTCGATCAACCCAAGTATTAGAGAAGTCTATTTTTCTTAAAAGACAATCAGGGAGAGAATAAGAGACTTTTCCAAATGTTTTTGCTAAGTTAATTTTGAGTGTCCTCATTCATTGTTCACCCATCACCTTTTCCTTGGAGCATAGAAAGCCTCGTAAGTGATCAATATGTTATCTTGGATTTTTCTTCCCAACACAAATGCAGATTGAAAGAGGGAAATAACTTGGGGTAGGAAGGATTTCATACGAGAAGCCATGATTTTAGTGATTATCTTATATAAGAAGTTGTAACAATTAATAGGTCAGTACTGAAAGATGGATTTCAAGTTGCCAACTTTTAGAATGAGGATCACTTTTGTACGATTAATTTCTTTGTTAAGGATGTCATACTTGCAAACATTTCTAATCACGTGAAAAACATCATGTTTTTATCAAATCCTAGAGAAACCATTGGGACCAGGGGCTTTGAGTTGAGAAAGCCAAGGTGTAAGGCGATGTCATGGATTTCATCTTGGAGTCTCTGAGTGAAAAAGTATTCATTTCGCTAAAGATACATTCTTCAACCACATCAAGTGCTTCACTAGTGCAAGAGTTATCTCAGATTTTAAAGAGGTCTCAAAATGATTGAGGATGTAGTCATGAAGAGCACTTTTATTTTCAATCCATACCCCATTTGTATATTTTAGGGATTAATAACATTCTTTCTCTTATGGTAATGGGTGGTTGCATGGAAAAATACCAGTGTTTTGATCACCTTGGGTAAGCCATTGTACTATTTATCTTTGAAGCAAATAACTTTCTTCCATTTCCCATATAAAGCCAAGTTGTGTTAGTAAGTGTATGAAAATAAAATAGAGAGTAATATAGAATGAAAATGACTGAATATTCTAGTATTATTTTCTTGATTGGACCAGTATAAGAATAGGACTTATATACATGAATAAGTGACTAACTGCTGCTGACCAATTCTATTAACAGTATACCAGATTGTATAACTGATTACTAACAACCTAATGTAACCTTATACACTAACATTCACCCAACTTCTCAATAGGTAAGACCCAAACAAATTACGAAACCGAGTGAACAAAGGGATAGACTGAGGCTTTGTGAAAATGTCAGCAACCTGGTCACAGGATATTACCTCACCAACAATGAGCGAGACCTCAGCTACCTTTTCGTAGACAAAAAACAGATCAAGTTCAACATGTTTGAAGTTAGAGTGTAAGACCGGATTAGTAGCAACTGATGTTGCACCAGAGTTGTTGCACCAAATAGCAGGCGAATCGGCAGAATGAATTTGTAACGCTGTTAGCAGAGAGACTAACCATGTAATATCATTGGTGGCTACAGCCAAACTTCGATACTCAGCCTCTGCTGTTGACCAGGAAACAACTTGTTGCTTTTTCGAACACCACGAAATAGGCGTATCACCAAAATACACACAATATCCTGTCGTAGATCGGTGATCATTAAAATCCAATCCCTAGTTGGCATCAGCATAACCAACGAGAGACTGTCTGTCAGATGGATGAAAAATCAACCCATGATCAATAATCCCAAGTAAATACCATAAGATTCTTTTAAGGCCACTAAATGAATTGAAGTGGGTGTATGCATGAACTGACACACACGTTTCACGGCATAAGCAATATCAAGTCGGGTCAGGACCACATATTAAAGTGCACCGAAAAGGCTTCGATATTCTGTAGGATCAGCAAGATGATCACCCTCATCTTTAGATAACATTGACGAACTGATCATTGGTGTGTGGACACTTATTGCATTAGTCAAAGAGATTATGTCAAGTAGATCCCTGATGTACTTGCGCTAGCATAAATGAAGACTTCCAGTGGAGGATCGAGTGACTTCAATAGCTAAGAAGTAGTGAAGGTCGCCCATATCCTTAAGGGAAAACTTATTATCTAACTTCTGAATAAAGCTATTTAAACTGTCAGTCGTACTCCCTGTAATAAAGTCGTACTCCCTGTAATAATAATATCATCCATATAAACCAGAACATAGATAACGGACTCAATTGTTACTAGAACAAACAGAGACACATCAGACTTGGATACAAAAAACTCGGTAGAAACAAGAAACCTTTTCAATTTATCAAACCAGGTGCGGGGAGCTTGACGCAACCCATATAATGCCTTCATCAGACGACAAGTGCTCACTAGTTAGGCCAGACTAAACATAGCTTGAAGGTTGTTGCATGAACACTTCGTCGAAGAGATCACCATTTAAAAAAGCATTGTTGACATCGACTTGATGAAGTTTCCAACCACGAGAGACAACAACCAAGAGTATGGTTCGAATAGTAGCAGGTTTGACCACTAGACTGAACATTTCCTTAAAATCACACCTGGGAACTTGCGAACACCCCTTTTCTACCAACCAAACCTTACGCTAAGCAATAGTCCCATAAGGATTTTTCTTTACTTTGAATATCAACTTACACCCTATCACCTTCCATCCATGAAGAAGATAAACAAGTTCCCAAGTGGAGTTAGCCATGAGAGCATCAAATTCAGCTTGAACTGCTAGTCTCCACTCTAGATTAGCAAGAGCTTCCTTAACTGTGCGTGGCTCATAGTCAACAGCTTTAACAGACAAAGCCTTGGGTTTAAAAATCCCGTCCTTAGACCTAGTAATCATAGTATGAGTATTCCCCAGCATAACAGACGTTGAAGCTGAAGGAACTATGTCTGGAGCAGACGAACTACCCGCATCTGTCGAGGTTGAGGGTCAAAATTCTTCATGAGTAGTCCCCAACTCAGTAGATGAACCACCTGTTGTAGAATGCATGGAACTATAATGAGGAGGAGAAGAGGAAATACAAGTGGGACTCTCAATTGTTGCAGTAGGGAGGGAGGCAGTAGATTGAACAAGAGGAACATATGTGGAGACACACGGGCTAGGTTTAACTCTGTCCATGGTAGATGAAGAAAACAAGAATCGTCGTTCATAAAAAAACATGACGAGAAATAATTACTTTACCATCTGGTGTGAGATAGTGATAACCTTTATGTTGGAAATTATACCCCAAGAATGTAGATGGCTGAGAATGAAAATCCAACTTGTGAAGCGTAAACGGTCGCAGATATGGGAAAAAATAGCATCCAAACACCCTTAAATGATCATACGTAGGCTCACGACCATGAAAAACCTGGTAGGGAGACTGACCTTTCAGGACTGGAGTAGGTAGACGATTTATGAGATTAATTGCACTACAAAAGGCATAACCCCAGTAATCCATAGGCAGATTGGTGTGGGCTAAGAGAGTAAGACCAGTTTCAATAATGTGTCTATGTTTTCGCTCAGCAACTCCGCTGTGCTCAGATGTATGTGGGCAGGATAAGCAATGTAGTATCCCAAGATTAGCAAGTACGGATGTGAATGCATGATACTCACCACCCCAATCACTTTGAAAGCTCTTAATATCTTTCCTAAATTGAGTTTTGACCATCTTTCGAAACTGAAGAAAACACTCAAATGCCTTAGACTTACATTGAATGAGATACACCCATGTAAAACGACTACACATGTCGATGAATGAAACATTATATAGATTAGTACCATAAACAACCGACGTCGAACCCTATAAGTCAGAGACAACCAAATAAAAAAAAATCCTTATATTCAGTAGAAGAGTTTGAAAAAGGCAGTTTATGAGATTTCCCCTTTCGACATGCAATACAAATATTATCAAGACATATTTTATTGGAGACAACTTAGCACTTACCAAGAACAATTTTAACAGTCGAGGCAGATGGATGACCAAGTCTTTGGTGCCATAATGTGAAAACACCATCACCGTTATTGCAAGTCTATAGTTTAGTGTTGTGGTCAGAAGGAGCATCGACAGAATGATCAGAAGTAACTGGCAAAAAATAATAGAGCTCGTTACGAGTATGGCCCTGCATTAAAATTTCTCGAGTCGGGATGTCTTTAACAACGTAATAAGATAGATGAAATTCAAAGAACATGTTATTTTCATTAGGAAACTGAGAAATAGATAATAGATTCTTCCGTATATTTGAAACGCACAGAACATTAGATAGATGAAACATCTTACTCTTCGTAGGTAAAATAGAGTTCCCAACACATGATATTTTTGTGGGGGTCCCATCACATATGAGAAGAAGAGATGTACCTGAGTATGTCGTGGATTCATGCAAAGCGGTGGCCTCCCGATATACATGATGTGTAGCCCCTGAATCAAGGCACCAAGAGGAGGTCCCTACAGGCATAGGAATATAAGAATTGTCATTATCAAAATTAGACCCATATTGAGTCGTATTGGCATTAGACCTAGAGGTGGTCAAAAAATTAGAGGCATGAAAGTCAGGGATACGAGGTAAACTAACGCACGGTGAGGCATCAACATCATGAACATGGGCCCCCGGTTAAGTTCACCATGGCACACCGGTCACATTATTTTGAACTGAAATATTTCCATTGGTCTCATGCCCAACAAAGTTGGCATTTGGCCCAATATTCTGGCCCACATTAGGGGCTGAAGCAACCGGCCTAGCATATGGCCCAAAACCATGGACTGGAGCAACTGACCTATTAGCACCAAAATGCAGTCCACATTGAGGACCCAAACCATGTGCCAAGAGAGGGGTACCATTATGGCCATGTGCGGGCCCGATTCATCACTATTTGGCCCAACCATTTGGCCTCCTCCATTGCCATGAATAGCAACAAAGGGTTTAGTAACCCTAGTAGATGGCAGATTGGACAAAGAGAAATTTTTTTGCAACCCTCCCCATGAAGCGCCGTAAGGAAGCACCATCGGGGCCGCCACCGAGGTTCCAACATACTGCCCAAGTCCATTGAAGGAAACCAGACCACCATGAGCAGACGGGCACTAGCTAGGCTCACCAAGACCGCCTTCGTGTGATTCTTGACTTGCACGACCAGAGATCATCGGAGCCATGGTCAGAGCCGAAGCAGAGGAGCCACCTTAGTTGCGATTAAACTGATAATAACACCTTTGTGCCATATGTCCAAATCTACTATAGATTTGGCATTGAAGCCGAGTCTGAGAACCACGCCCACAAATAATAGAAGAAGAATGACTACCATGCACAGGGTCCGTTGATGGTGTCATCGGAGCAGCCTCCACCAGATGTGCATGAAAAGGCGCTTCAGTCACCGCACGAGTTTGTTGACTCTCAAACTCCAAAAGCACATCAATAAGCTTCTGAAGGGGAAGGGTTTCAGTCGAGAACAAGGCCAAGAATGGCATCATAGTCTGACAAGAGGCCGACAAGGATGATCTCTACCTTTTCTACCTCTAGTACCACAGATTCAGATGCCTCAAGCAATGAGCAAGTATTCTGTATTTTAGCAACGTATTCTTTTACCGACATCATCCCCTTCTTGATTGAGTGGAGTTCGTGCTTTATGCGTGACAAATTTACTCTAGTGGCAGTGATGAAGAGACGGTTTGCAGTGCTCCACACCTCACACGCCGATTTTGCAACTGTAAAAGAAGACAACAAAGAAGAGCTAATCGTTGATAGTAACCAAGAAGTAAGAAGCTTATCTTGCTGAACAAACAGAGAGGTATCGGGATTCAGAGTTAAAACTCCATCTGGAGAAGAGACAAAACGAGGTGAAACAGGTAATGTCCCTTCGAGAAATCCTAGCAACTCATAACCTTCAATTATTAATCGGATATGTTGTTGCCATTGCACAAAATTTCCTTCATCTAACTTTACTGTATCATGACGAGGAAACATCTGAACCAAATGAGATCTGGAGAAGGAGGGACTGCCACAATCAGTAACAGTAGAATCAGCAGAATTGGCCATGAATTAGCAGTGGAAAGGACCTCTAGGAGCTAAGGCGACTGATACCGTATTAGTAAGTGTATGAGAATAGAATAGAGAGTAATATAGAATGAAAATGACTAAATATTCTAGAATTATTTTCTTGATTGGATTAGTACAGGAATAAGACTTATATACATGAATGAGTGAGCTGCTAACCAATTCTATTAGTAGTATACCAGATTGTATAACTGATTACTAACAACCTAACGTAACCTTATACACTAACAAGTTGCTTCTTAATATTATTCTCTTCAACTCTTGATTCTTGAGTGGAAGGTTGATTTTGGATGAGTGCTAGTTTTCAAATAAGAAAATCATTTTTTTCTTTGAATTTCTATACTTCAATTTTCTCCAAGCTTGGAGACTAAATTGTGTAGACATGAGTTTATCTTGTAGAGATGATCGTGTGGAGGACGAAGAGAATGAATCCCAAATTCCTCTTCTGATATCTTCACTTTCTTCATCAAGACTCCATTTTAGCTCAAATTTGAAAAGCTTTTTATTGAGACTTTTCTTTTCTTTGAGTAGAATAATGATGGGAGAGTGATTTCGAGTGTATTGTCGGACCAGTAACCCTTGATGCCGAGGGGAAGAGAGCAAACCCTGCTTTTTTGAAGAGCATTCGATCGAGTCTTTCTTGTATAGCTTCAGTTCTAATTCGGTTGTTGTTCTAAGTGAAAGCTCCCCTACTAGTAAACATGTTCATGAGATTGCAATCATCAATCTATTTAGCAAAAAAAAAAAAAAACATTTTTGTTACGAATGGATTGGACTCCTCTTTTTTTCCATCAAGATTCTTAATAGCATTGGAATCTCCGAAGCAACTCCAGTAATTGTCTGATAGCTTTTAGTATACCAATTATCTGTTCTCTTTGAGGGCTACCATAAACAAAAGTACAATTCCATGGATTTTTAGCCCAAAATTATTACAAAATCACTAATTCAGTTTTTAGCCGCGATAAACAAGGGTGGATAAATCATATACTCAAAACAATTTGTCCACCACACCAGATAACTCTTCTAGTGCTAAATCTACACCACACCGAGATTGCACATAGTCCCAAGTGAATCATAAACACAAAGCCCCTCACCATACCAAGTTATAAAATGGCATGAGACCGTACACACCAGGGCTCTCCACCACACAAGAATGCAGTAAAAGTACATAACAAAATCTTCATATACAATCAAATATATGCACAATCGACTATGTATACAAACATAGATGTAGTATCGCTACGGTTTCTATTTGCATGACAATTATATCGAATTCCAATCCTACCTAGTTTACTAGGGCCTTATAACACTTTTCATATAAAAGCATTTACAAAGGAGGAATACACACCCTATCTCCTTGCATTTACACAATCAAATTATATATAACCATATTTATTCCAATGGCTTCGAGCACCAACTACTCATGCCACATAACATCACTTTACCATTCAAAAAACTAAAATCATAGCCTTTTAGTATAATTCATCTAACTTTAATCACATACTCCCTTTTATTATTTTTTTTATAATTACCATGTCATTAACTTATACAAATTGATGCATTTATAACAATTTTTAGCTTGTTACCAAATTCTTTACCAACAATCAATATTAATCAATTATACATATTCATTCACTTTAGTCCTTGGCTTATAATTATCTCATTCTTAACTATGCAATTTACTCCAATTTAAAGCTTGTATTGTGAATAGAAATTTAGGGAGCACATACCAAACTTCCTAGTTTTTCAAAAGAGGTCACCAAGTTACTCCTTGTTAAATCAAAGTCCTTTTTCTTTGCCTTTGCTTGAATCACCTATCTCTAAGGGCTTCTTTATTATTTTTTAACTTCCCAAGGCTTGAACCTACTATTAAACACACCAAAGCCCAATTAACAAGTGTACCTAATGGGAAATTCATGCTAAAGAAACTTTGTAGAAAAATCTTGTTCAATGACCAAACAAAGTTCAGTAAACGGGGAGGGAGGCTTACTGGTATTGCTTAGTCTCTTCCTTCTTCTATTTTACCGAATAATCAAAGCAAGTATATAAGTTTAGAATCTCTTCTAAATCTTTCGTAGTGTAAGCTCTTAAATTTTCACTTAATAAATCCTTATGGCTAACATTACAACTACTAAATTCTAATGGGATCTAATAGCTTAGAAGGATTCTCTTAATTATCATAATTTAACACATATAATAAGCTTGTAAAATGACCATAATCACCTTCCTTTAATAATCATTTGAAAAACCACGCCATGGTTAAGAGGTAATTCTCCATCTCTCAAGAAAAATTATCCACTTAAGTCCTTGACTTATTGCAATAATAAATTGGCTCAAACATCAATTAAGTCCCTTTACTAATTTTCCCTTTAATTTCATATACTTCTAAGACTCAAATAAATTCTTAATGCCCAAATATATATCAAAATTGCTAAACATCTCATAAATTACTATCTAGGCCTTGGAATAGAGTTGTTACAAACACCAAAAATTTGAGGATGTTACATGTCATGATATCTAAAGAAATAAATCCAAAAATGGTAATTGTGTATTGAGGCTTCTAAGAGATTTCCTTGTCATAATACCACTTTAGGAAGGTGCTCAGACTTTTCGATAAACTTGAATTGAAGTTTAAATGTTTTAAACTTTCAACCAATTGATCTTCTCCACTATTCTAAAACTCATGATTGCTTAGAGAGTAAGCTTTAAATCATTAATCTCATCAATGGATTCAATTGTTGACTTTTTTATTGCAAAATCTTTTTGAGCATTGAAAGCAATATTCTTTTTTACACTGATTTTGTTTCGTTTAGCCGCCTCTAAATTCATTTCAAATATTCTAAGCAAACCAATAAGCTCATCTAGCTTGAGATTGGTAATGTCTTTGGTATCCTCAATCGTAGAGACTTTAATAGCAAATCATTCTGGAAAAGACCACAACACTTTGCACACTAGTTTGGCATTTGAAAATTGTTAACCAAGACATATGCCTCATCAAAATTCTCACATAAACACCCATAAAACTCATAAATGGTTTCATCTTTATATATTTTTAAACTCTCAAACCTTGTTGTTAGTGTAACACCTTACACCCGGTCCAGTCGTTGAACCCGAGCTATAAGATGCTACAACAATTAATGACAATTACCACCTATGAGTTTAGCTTAAATATTCATTCAAACAACAAAGCATTCAATAATACCAGTATAATATGATTTACAACCAAAATCGAGTCTCAATCGAGCTTACAAACTCTTAATCCAACTCGAAATCAATTTAGGACTAATTTGAAACTTTTACGAAAAAGATATTTAAAAAGACAAAACAGGGGACACATGGCCGTGTGGCTAGGCCGTAACACACAATCGTTTAGCCCAATCGTGTGCAAGAGCTAAAATTGTGTAATGGAGAGTCACACGATCATGTCACCAGGCCATGTAACAAACTGTGGACGTGTGCACTAATCATCACCCAAATCATACAGACTACATCGCCGTGCCATATACCTGTGCATGACACACAACCGTGCATCAGACGTGTATACCTAAAAGATACCCTACAAGGTAAGTTGCAACTCCAAACTCTAAAATACTCTATAACAATGCAACATAATATTCCTCAACCTACTCAAATACACCAAAAACATGACAAAACAAAACTTAAATAATTCATCCTAAGTGCCTAACCAATATGCCACAATTGACACCTCAATTGAACAATTCATATCCTACCATTCATCATCATTCATGCCTCAATATACATACTTAACAATTACATATGTTCCCCATTCCAAAGCCAAGATTTCATCAACAAAGTTCATCCCTTCTAAGTGTCAAACTCATCAAGAAAAATATGCCAAACTGATCAAAATATATATGCAACTCACATTGCAAACCAACCAAATTAAAATCATCACTTTCAAACATTACACTTATATCTACATAAAAAATGAACCAAATCATTCAACATCATCAACATAATTAAACTAAGATCATGAACATCCAAGATAAATTAACACACAAATACAACCCTATTTACGTGCCACATAATCAAATCTATAATAAATAAAAGATTACCAAATTAAAGACCGGATAGTTTGAGCTCCGAGTTAATCCGACCAAAGCGTTCCGCAAAATAACCTATTCAGAAATAGAAAAGCAAACAAGATAAGCATTATGAATGTTTAGTAAGCTCGTATGAAATTTACAAGACATACCTTGACCTTAAACTAAATTAAATTAGTAAACCAATTTGGTAAATAATATGACATCCTTGTCTTCCTTGTACTTCTGTATACATTTACATAAAAACAATCAATAGGTTAGTTATTTTATACATCAAGAACTACTAATGCAAATCACATATACTTGGTTTACAATTTAATACAGCAAAACATGTACTATCCAATTCATCATCAATATATAAACACATATAATTAAGTTCTCTTTCATATCACATTTAATCATGCTTGTTTTGCAACATTTCAAATTAATTCATTCACTCTTTCTTTCACAAACAATTCATACATGTAACAATCGATTTCGCATTTAATCTTTCTATTCATTTTGGAATCATTTACTTACTGTTTTCACCCAAAAAACTATAGTAAATTAGCTTTGAATACTTGGGATAACTTTTCTCACACAAGCTATAAATTGGGATATTAACCAATACTTGATCTTGCTCACACAAGCTGTCGAGAATCCGCAACAAATGCTAGATTCTAGCCATCGGTATGGTATCCACCATCAGTACATAGTACCTAATAAATATAACACTGAGACATAGTGCTGATAAATATAACACTGGTACAAAGTACCTGGTAATATGGTCATCGGTACATAGTACCTGATCAATATAATCACAGACACATAGTTCCTGATAAACCCTAATGACATGCCATTTGTATCCTAGCTATTCACTAAGTTCACACGGGCCTCCATATTCAAATTCCTTTCATTTCAATCCTTTGAACATTTACATATACATGTAATTAAACCATATACATTATCATATTCATTCACATTTATTAATTTTATTTCATTTCACAAT
The DNA here is from genome assembly GCA_013677275.1 of Gossypium schwendimanii. Classification (NCBI taxonomy): domain Eukaryota; kingdom Viridiplantae; phylum Streptophyta; class Magnoliopsida; order Malvales; family Malvaceae; genus Gossypium; species Gossypium schwendimanii. Next base: position 5,752,667 of record CM025250.1, read on the forward strand.
TTAATCCTTTCAATACCGATGTCGTTATTTGTTAACCACTTAATCATAATTAGTATGCATACAACCCAAAATAAATAAAAATTAATTGAAATAAACATCTTACATATATCATGAAATTATATAACAATTTCACAATCATTCAATACTAAACATCTATCCATTTTATCATATATTTCATTATTTTTCCGATTTAACGTGTTTGATGCCAAAGCTTTATATATATAATTTCTAACTAACAATAAAAAAAATAACACAATCATACCAAAATTTAATAAAGTAAGTCCATACGAACTTACCTAACCAAAACAGGCTTAAACACGACTCTGACGACTATTTCGTAATTTTTTTTCCTTTGGTTGGTTCAAATCCCAATCTATAATATAATTTAGTTCAATTTATCAATTTCAAATATTTAAAAACAGCCTATTATAATCATATAATAATTGAATTGAATTTTTCAAATATGCCTTAAACTTTTGCATTTTATTCAATTTAGTCCCTAAAATGGAAATAGCTATATCTATCAAATTTGAGCTCTGGCTTTTAAACCAATTTTGGTTACCTTCTTCTAAATCCCTTTAATATCTATAATTATAGAGATTTAGTATTATTTTAAATTTTTTTATATTTTAGTCCCTAAACTCAAAAATATCAAATTTCACTCTACAATTTAGTCTCTATTTCATCTCCAAGTTTAATCACTAACATAATAACACGAAAAACTCCAAAATTTATTAATGGTAACATTTAAGATATTTAAAATTTTTAAAATCGAAGGTATGGAGTAGCTCAATCGAGTTACAATGATATAAAAAAAATAAAAATTATGAAAATCAGGTTTAAAATAACTTACATGAATGGAAGCCAAAAAGCTTGAAGGAAAAACCATGGCTTGCTTGTGTTCTAAATGGTGGACGGTGAAGAGAAGGAATAAAATGAAAAGTAATGGCTTTTGTTTTTATCATGTTACATATAATTATAATAATATAGTTCAATTTAACATATTTTTACATTTAACAAAGCACTAACCGTCCATAAATTTAACTCTAAGTTCTAATTGCCTTATAGATCCTTGATTAATTAATAATTAAGTATTTTAGTTAATAAAAATCAATATCGATTAACTTTTATAATTTTTACGAATTAGTCTTTGTACCTTAATTAACCATCAAATCATCAAAATTTCCAGTCCAAAGTTCAATCCACTTATATAATAGCTCTGTAAATATTAAAAAAATAATATTTATGAGCTTGGTTTGTGAAAACAAGGTCCCAATAACTCATTCTCCAAAACCACCGACTTTCAGTATGCACCACTTGTACCTTAACTAACTGGCCAATTAACAAAAAAATTATCAGAACAAAATTTAATAAAACACTATAATAAACTCGTAGATATTATTAAATAATATTTAATGACTCGATCATCAGAATACAAAGTTTTGAAATTGCCATTTCCAGTGCCACTAGAAAATGGGCTATTATAGTTAGAATTTGAATTTTGGATATGCACACAACAATAGTTCCTTCATGTTGCTTTTGCAATATCATCCATCCTTCTTTAGTTGACTCACACATCCAAATGACCTTGAATTTTTCCATATCAACTCCATTGAATATTACATTTAAGGTTTTAGGGTTGTAGTTGTTAGATTTGGTACCTTAAGTGTAGTATATTCATTTTGTATACTTGTGATATAGAGGCATGCAGAACAAGAAATTCAAATTAAAGATTTGAAACAATTAAAAAAGAAAAGAACAACAAAGAAATGAAACAAGATAGATGGAAAGATGGAAAGTGGCATGTAGAAGTCCTAAGGAACCTTGGAAACCAGATGAATCCACAACCCCTTCAACCGGCTCTAATTTCCCCTCCAAGAAAGAAAACTTGGCAAGAAAAAAAAACTTGAATTTGATCCCCCACAATCTAAACAGATTGTTTGAACTCTTCTAAAAGAAAACTCAAGAGAAATTCTTAAAGAACTTAAAGAGGATTTTATCAACTCTAAAGAGAAAAGTTGTTGAATGAATTATGAATTGTGTACAATGAAAGGACCTTTATTTAGGCTAGCTAAGTACATCCAAATAAAACTCTCAAGAATACTGAAACTCTAATGAACCTAAACACGAAGTAATTTTAAACTAAACTTTCTTTTTGACATAAAACTCCTAAATAACTTAAAATAGTAAAAAAATTCAAAATTTTGAATAAATAAATAATGAAATAATAATACCTAATAAATAAAGTATTAGGATCATATATAATAAAAATTAAACCTAAAAATTGGACCCAATATGATTTAAACTCGAATTAAAAGCCGAAACTCGTGATTTTCATAATAATCCTGTCTAGAAATTCAGCTCGCGCATTCTTCACTAAAATGGTCATAACTTGAGCTCCTGAACTCGAAATTGAGTGATTCAAAGTGTGTTTTGAAACTAAAAGATCGAAATTTAAACGCTATGAAGTCATCTCAACCAAAATGCTTGGATCCCATCCAAAAAAATCATCACAAATTCACTGATTTTCCAAACTTGAAAATTGGCAACTTTGGTGAATGGAATTTAATAAATTTCACCCCACCTATGCATGTATCTGTTGGAAAATCGGGTTCAAAAAACACAGAGGAAAATAGGTTTAATGGGAAACCCAAAGTTTTATTTTTTCCCAACAATAAGAACTTGGTTGTGTTATCTAAAGTAATAAAAACTTAATCAAAATCAAACCTTTATGATTCACATAGAATGAACGCTTCAACCGAGTAGTCTTCTTCGCTATCCTCAAGCTCACGTCTGTCAAGTGTGGGCTCTATTTGGATGAAAAAAATTTTACAAAATTAACAGTGGAGCAATTTTGTAATTTCTTTAAACTTCTGGGGTCAAGTTTTAAATAACAAAATATCTTTAGAAATTTTTTAAATTAATTTCTTTAGAAAATATCTAGTAGTCTCATTTTTCCACTACTTTACCACCAAATAACCACCGCCTTCGACCATCCCCAGCTACCGAATTTTTGTCATCACAACCGTTATACCTGATGGTGCCATTGCTCCTTGACACCTCGAACCGACATCATTTTTCCTGAATGAGCTTGGCCAGTTTGATTGCTACTGGTTCGATCCTGGTCAATGATGACCCGAACGGTTTGATCCAACCACCGGTTGGACCTTTGGCCCAATTTCATACACAGGGCCTGATTCATCTAGTTTTGTGTTTCGGTTCTCGAGTTAAATTTTTTATTTTGGGTCCAATTTTCAGGTTCAATACCCATTAAGTCAATTGTCTGACTTGAAAATTAATTTTCAAAATTATATATATATTTTTTATTTTAATTAATTTAATTTTACTTTATCAAAATTAATTTTTCCCAAAAATCATTGAGATTTTCCAAATTAAATTTTCAAGAAAAATCTTTAATCAAACTCTCTAATGAACAATTCACACGACCATCTAATTCCACCTAATTTAATTCCTCATCGAATAAATTAACTCAATTAAATTATTTCCAAAGTTGTAGAATTTTTGTCTGATTCAAATGCAGTCCGATCGAGCTTTTGTTGAGCTAATGGAGGGACCAATCAGACATATTAAAATTATGTCCAGAAGCATCGTTCCTATAATTCACAATTTACTTAATCATGGAGTCAGTGCACAAGAGTATCAGGATTGAAAACTCCGCATTGTATACTCTTTACAAAAGAAATTCATCCAACTACTTTGTCCAATGATCTCACCATGTGTGTGTTACCCTCATATGATATCCTTGATTCATTTGATTTAAGTCTGTTCACTTAATACAATCCTGTTTTATCTCATTGTCACCATTATGTCTTCTTAATGATTAATATGATACTATCAACTAATTACTATGATAAATTGCTTGTTCGAAAAGAAGCAACCCGTGGTCACATTCCATATTTATCAATCCACACAATGTCAATGAGAGGATATCGTTAACTCTTTAATCGAGCTATGAATTCCATTGTTGCTAGTAAAACCATGTCATAAACAAGCCATGTACCTAACATACCGGCTATTGGCTCAATCATCTTTAGAGCATAAGCCTCCACTTATATCAAAGGACATGAGTTGCATACGCATGGTCAATGACTAACTTAGGATTTAGATAAGTCACACCATGAACGTCACAAGTGAATTAATTCACAAACGGATTCAGAATTAATTCATCTTGGATCAAGTCCAACGTATCATTCTGCTAATGAATACATCATTGTCTCTACCCATAGAGTCAACTGCTCCGATAGCCAAGACTAGCCATCTCCCTAATTGGAATTGTAGATGACATAGTAATCCGTATAAGTATTTGAATCAAATTCTCACTTTGATTCTTTTATGAGATTACGGAATCGTTTAGATTATCTACTGAAGTAAGTTGTCTTTTTCGCAATGTAAATATTTTTACAATGCCACTTATCATAAATTTGAACTTAGATAGACAATGAGCTAATAATTTTTTGTCACAATTCGCTATGCACGCGAAACATGAAAGATAGAAAGACAAAAGACATAATAGTGAAATGTGAAATTAACTTTATTTATTTATTCATAGTTCAAATATATAGAGAACAATTACATGTTTACTATAATATGGACACATTTCCCATCAATCTCCCACTTTCCCTAGTGAAGTAAATGTGTCATGTTTTGCATTCTCATATCCTCGACTTCTTTGTTAAAACTCCTAGTTACAAGAGTATCAGTAAACAGTCTGTAAGGTTACAAGAGTATCAGTAAATAGATCTGGAAGGTTATGTTCAAAGCTACTTTCACCACATCAACTATTCCTATAGCTATTGCCTCTCGTATTAAGTGATACTTCCGATCAATATGTTTGGCCCTCTTGTAACTTTTCATTTCCTTGGTATTAGCTATTGCAGCACTGTTATCACAATATAATGTTATAGCTTTTTCCATACTAGGAATGACTTTAAGATCGGTTAAGAACTTTTGAAGTTATTTAATTTTTTTTATTGTCTCAGAAGCAGCCACATACTCAGCCCCCAGAGTAAAGTTTGCATTGCAAGTATTGTTTACACTTCTCCATACTATGGTTCAAATACCTAGGATGAATACACTTCTCGATGTCTATTTCCTCAATTCTTTATAGGTTTGTAAGTCTGAGTCTGTGTATCTAAAGAATACTTTAATATATACTTTACAACTTGTCAATGCCTAAGACCAGAATATGTTGATATCGATTAACCATTCCCATTGTGAAACAAATATTTGGACGTGTCTAGAGCATTGTAGACATAAGGTTTTCAACTATCAAAGCATATGAAACCTCACGCATATGTTCTCTTTCTTCCACTATCTTAAGATAGTCATCCAAAGAAAGATGAAAGCCCGATACAGTTGGTTGAGCACCTGACTTCGCATCGATCATTACAAATCGTTCTAGTACCATATCAATATATGAAACTTGTGATAAAGCTATCATTTTATTCTTTCTATCCCTAAGGATTCAAATTTCAAGATTATAACTAGCTTCACCCAAGTCCTTCATGCTAAACTGTTGAGTAAACCACATTTCATCCGATGATAACCCTTCTACATCATTTTTGATAAGTAGAATATCATCGACATATATAACGAGGAAGACCACATTTTTTCCTTTATACGCTTATAAACACAAGGTTCATTAGCATTTTTATCAAATCCAAAAGTCTTGATCGTTTGATCAAATATTTTATCCCATGAGCAAGACAATTGCTTAAGCCCATATATGCATCTTAGCAGTTTCCAAACTTTTTGCTCCTGTCCTTTGACAACATAACCAGTAGATTGAGCCATGTAAATGGCCTCAACAATATAGCCATTTAAGAATTTTTTTTCTTGACATCCATTTGCCATATCTCGTATTCAACAGTAGCTGCAATGGATAAGAATATGCGGATAGACTTGTAACAACATATTTTTAGTGAAATCAGAACAGTGGTTTTGAGACCACAAATTTGATGATTAAATATTTATTTTATCATTATTTTAATATCCATGGTATGTTAGTAAGGTCATATAAAAATTTTGTGAATAAATTTTGACGTTTGCATGCTTAATTAAGTGAAAGGACTAAATCGTAAAAGGTGAAAAAGTGGAGTTCTAGTAGTTAAAGGTATCTATTAGCTATGAAATTTTAAAGTGGGTGGAATTAAATGGTAATTAGACCATTCATAGAGTTAGTGGACTTTTATGCAAATAAAATTAGGTGATTTTGATGTTATAAATTAATGTTAAATTTGTAATTTAATAAATAACTTAAAACTAAGATATGGTAAAAAGGAAGTATCATCTTCCTTAAGAATTTTAACCACCGAAATTAGGATAGGAGGAAGCCATATCCAAGCTTTTAAATCTTGGCAAGCTCATCCATTACATGTAAGTGATATTTTGTCCCGTTTTTAATGATTTTTAAGTTTTCGGGATCGTTATAGCTTAATCTAGATAGCCTAGGGACTAATTTGCAAATTTTATTAAGGATTAGGGTTTTTCCATGAACAATGTTTGCACTATTTTATGAATTTTGATGAAATATTATGAGTCCTTGTTAAATAAACAACTTTTGTAAAGTGATTTTTGATGAAAATGTCAATTAGAGACTTATTTGTAAAAATCGCAAAAGTACATTGTGAAATTGTGAAATGATGATTTATATGAGTTGATATATGTTCATAATAAATTCGGCTAGCATGGGTTAGGGATAAAATTGCGTAAAGTTCTATTTTCGAGCTTAATGACTAAATTATAAAGCAGTTAAAATATTAGGGGCTAAATTGTAATTATGCAAAAATATAAAGTGTGGACTGAATTGAATGATATAATTATTAAATGGGTTCAATTTTTATATTTAGATCAAGATAGAACTCATACGGATTTAGATCGGCGTAAAGCTAAAGCTTCAGATTAGTCCACTCTATTTCTACGCCTTAATCGTTGAGATAAGTTCGTATGATTATATATCATTTAATACTATGTTTTAATCTATATGTTAATATGTTGATTGCTATGTAAATAAATAATGTAAATCCAACGAAGTTACGAAGATTTTCGAGCCCCGTTTGAACCTTAGGAATTCGTAGGATATAAATGACGTCATTAGGGTTTCCATGTTTTGAGTGCTGGTCTTGAATGTCCTACTAATGGTTGAGGTCCTGTATTTGTTACAGATACTCCATAGCTTGTGTGAGCAACATGTGTAGCTTACATTCTAACCCACAGCTTGTGTGAGCATGCCAATTTTATAACTCGTGTGAGCAAAGATGTAAAGGAACGGAAAGGTTACGGTTATATGTTTAGCACACTTCATGTGAGCTATCCCATGTATCCGATAATATTCTAAACAGTTCAACTGGCATGAAAAGGAAAGAAATGGTAAGTGTTCAAAATGAACCATGACATGAATGAAAAGGATTGAAATGGTAAGTTTCATTGGAATTATGCTATGTTATGTAAATTGATGAATTCAAATGAATTATGTTCATATGTAATGGCTTACCTATGTTAAATTCATGTGAATCATGTTTGAATATGCTAACATGTGTTGTTGTTGGTGCTTAGGCTTGTGGTTGGATTTTATAATGCTTATTCTTAATGTACATTAATGAAATGGTAAGTTATGTTTTATGTTTTACGAACTTACTAAGCATTATGTACTTACGTAGTTTTCTTTCCTACGATTTATAGATAATCAAAAGCTCATTAGGTTGGGAAGCTCATCGGAGACCTATCACACTATCCAACGAATATAACGATAGATTTTAATGTTTTAGCCAAGGTTATAATGGCCTGTATAGGTGAACTTGTGATGTATGTTAGTTGATAAGTTTGGCTTGTATATATGTGTTATTATGGTTGGTACTCTTTTATTACTTATGGTATCTTGGTCATGAGTGCAAATTGTGGTTAATGACATGTTTAAGTTGGGTGAAGGAAATGGCTTGATTTTGGCCAATTTCTTGTCCACACAACCTAAGACATGGGCGTGTGTCTTATCCGTGTGTGATACACAGTCATGCGATACGGCCGTGTGTCCCCTGTGGGTTTCAAAGGTTTCTAGTCAGGCATTTACACGGCTTAGCACATGGCCTAACAGTCGGGCATGTGAGGCTATTTCAAAAGTTACATGGCCTAGCACACGGGTGTGTGGCTTGGCTGTGTAACCCAAGTCAGAGAGTTACACGGGCACGGAAACGAGTTGGGACACAGCCGTGTGTCCCTATTTCAAATGTTACATAGCCTGAGACACGGGCGTGTGTCTCAGCCGTATGAGTCACACGGCTTGGCCACATGACTGTGTGACCCCTATAGTTTGAATTTTTCTAACTTTTCCTCAATGTTTCAAATGTTTCTAAAGCATTCCTAAGGCCTCGAAGGCTCGAATAAGGGACAATATACATGGATATGAATTGGTTATGCTATGTTTAATGAAATGATTGAAAATGTATGTTTTTATGTTACGATTTTTATGATAATGCTTTGTAACCCTATTTCGGCGATAGATACTGGTTAGGGGTGTTACAAGACTTGTGCATGACTACTGGAGAGTAGGTCTCATCATAATCAATGATTTCTCTCTATGTGTATCATTTCCCTACAAGTCTAGCTTTATGTGTTTCCACCTTCCCTTCTTCTTGTAGATCCACTTATACCTTAGGAGTTTAATCCCAACCAGTAAGTGTATAAGTTCCCACACTGTATTGGATTTCATAGAATCCATTTCGGCATCCAGCCTATTTCCAGAGCTTGGAATCAATGTCCGATATAGCCTCATCGTAAATGAGTGGATCATTATCCTCATGATTGACTTTTATATTATAAATACTACCATCATAATTAAAAATTTTGGTTTCTTAGAAACTTTCCTACTACGAAGGATTCCCATATATTGTTCATTGTTTGCAGGTCTTTTAAAACTTTCTCAAGAAATAAACTTGGTGATTGTTCTACAACTCCCGAAAGTTCCTCGAGCACCACTTTACTTTGAGGCTTAATGTTATCCATGTAGCTTTCTTTAAGAAAAGTAGCATAAGTAGAAATTTTAATCCTATTATCTTTCTGATTATAGAATAATCCGCCATTCGTTCCTTTCAAATATCCTACAGACATGCACAATTTCATTCGTGCATCAAACTTCTTACATCCTTATCCAGAACGTGGGTTGGGCAACCCCATATTTTAAAGTGATATAGAGTGGGTTAATTTCCATGCCACAGTTCATAAGGTGTCTTACAAGTAGACTTGGTTGACACATCATTCAGAATATAGCAAGCTATTTGTATCGTATATCCCCAAAAGGAAGTAGGGAGTTGTGAATAGCTTAACATTGAACGGACCATGTCAAGAAAGATTTTGTTCCTTCTCCTAACTATGCCATTTTCCTATAGAGCGCTCAGTGTAGTCAACTAGGATAGAATCCCATTCTCTATGAGGTATCCTATGAACTCATTCGATAAGTATTCCCACTTTAGTCAGACTGAAGATTCTTTATGGATAAATCTAATTGCTTTTCCACTTCCGCACGAAACTCTTGAAATTTATCAAATGTTTCATTTTTGCAATGCATTAGATACACATATCCATATTAAGAATAGTCATCGATGAAAGTCACGTAAAAATCGTAATCTCCTCAGGTGTTGATGCTTATGGGACCACATACATCAGTGTGCACAAGTTCTAAGGGTTGGTTGGCCCGTATACCTTTCGCATTAAAATCCTCTTAGTCATTTTACCTTCCAAACAAGATTCACATTGTGAAAGACTAAATTTCTTAACCATACTTAAGAGACCATCTTTCAAAAGTCTAGTGATTCTTTCTTGATTAATATGACCAAGTCTTAAGTGTCATAGGTACCCCTCTTTAGAGTGAGAGTTTTAAGCTTTTTATTCACCATTTTAGTTTGAAGCATCGAGTAGTTATTTGGTTTGATAAAGTAGAGATTGCTTTCCATCCATCCATTACAGATTAAGAAATGATTTTTACGAATAACAATCTCTTTATTGATTGTCATGAAATAACCTTCATTAAATAAACATGCTACAGAAATTAAATTCCTCTTAAAATGAGGTACATAAAATGCTTCATTTAAAACAATCTTCCTAAAATTATCAAAATCTAAAATAACTTCTCCACTACTTCGGTTGTAACATAGCTCCCATCTCCTGTCTGAAATGAGATGCTCCTATCACGCATACTTCTCGCTTCGTTGAACCCTTGTAAAGAAACAAATATATGGTTAGTGGCTCCAAAATCAATACCTCAGTTGTCAATTGATTCTTCCACTAAGCAAGTTTTAACCACAAAGAGTTTCATACCTTCGCCCTTTTCGGCTAGGTAATCTTTATACTCCTTATAGTTTGATCTGAAGTCCCCTTTTCTATTTTAGAAGAAACATTTGATCTTTTTAAGATCCTTGGATGCCTTAGTCGTCTTCCTATCCACATGAGATGGAACTAAAGACTTAGTCAGTTTCTTCTTTCCCTTATTTTTTGCTTCCCCTTAGAGGATGTGGGGCCAATAGCTATGTTTGCCTCAGATTTCACTTGAATTTGCTTACCACCATTCAATATCAACTCATAGGATTGTAATTCCTTCACGAGTTAAGTCAAGGTAAGCGTCTTATTCCCCAAGTTATAAGCGGCCCTAAAGCCAACAAACTCCTTGGTTAAGGATTTGAAGATCATTTTAATCTGAGTGTTCACGTTCAGTTCAACCCCATTGTCCTTCACTTCTACAAAGAATCTCATAAGCCTAAGCATATGTTCTTTGACCGGAGTACCGAGCTTCTACTAGGAGTTTATCAAATTTGTAATAGTTGATTGTTAAGCCAATACGATTTGGCCTCCAAGCAAATCCTCCAAATTTTTCATGAACTCTTTAGCAGTACATAAATTCTCATGTTGCTTTTGCAGAACACTACTCATGCTCATTAACATATAACATCGAGCAATCGATTCAAAATTTTTCCAATGATTTCTCGCTTTGGGCTAAGCTTCAGGCGGGCAAGGTTTGTCAATGACGAATTTTTGTTTCTCACAATTGAGAACTATCAGCAAGTTCCATTTCCATTCTCGATAGTTATCCTCATTAAATTTATATTCAGGAAGAATGCTAATAAGAGGAGTAGGAGACATATTTGAACTAAAAAAAAATAAAGATTCACTAATTACTATCTCTTTATTAAACAAATATTTTCATTTTAGCAACATATCAAGAACGTAGTATGATGCATGCGTCTTATATTAAAACCTTAAAAACATTTTTCTATTGCTACGATCATTCTCACATCCATCAATTATGTCGCATTGGAGTTCTATGATTAACTAGCAAGAACATTGATTGCATCCAACTGGTTTGTGAATCTTTATTCTCAAGACTCCACATGAGCCAACAATCGTTTAACATTTGACCACCATCTCTAGCTTAAATGTCATTTATTGGGAAACTATTTAATAAGAGATGATCTTGAGTGTGTAACCATTTACTCAACACCCATCATGAACATAATTTCATTTGTGAGTCATCTTCGGACAGTTTTATAAAATTCCAAATGAAGAAATCGACTCAGTTAAATTATTTTTAAAGTTGTAAAATTTTCTTTTGATTCAAATGTAGTTTGATCGAGTTTTTGTTGAGCTAGTAGAGGGACCAATCAAACATATACAATTAGGCTCGAGTTAATTACAATTATGTCCAGAAGCATCGTTTTGATAATTCACAATTTACTTAATCGTGGAGTCAGTCCACAAGAAGTATCATGATTAAAAACTCCTTACTATACACTCTTTACGAAACCAATTCATCCAACTGCTTTGTCCAATGATCTCGTCATGTGTGTGTTACCCTCATATGACATCCTTGATTTATTTGAGTTAAATTCATTCACTTAATACAATCCTATATTATCTCATTGTCACCATTGTGTCTTCTTAATGATTAATATGACCAATGTCAACAAATGACTGTGATAAATTACTCATTTGAGAACAAACAACCCGTGGTCACGTTCCATATTTATCAATCCACACAATGTCAATGAGAGGATATTGTTAACTCTTTAATTGTTGCTAGTAAAGCTATGCCATACATAAGTCATGTGCCTAACATACCGGCTATCGGCTCGATAATCTTTAGAGCATAAGCCTCCAATTATGTCAAAGCACATGAGTTGCACACGCATGGTTAGGGACTAACTCAGGATTTAGGTAAATCACACCATGAATGTCACAAGTGAATTAATTCAAAAGTAGATTGAGAATTAATTCATCTTTTGTCTAGTCCAATGTATCATTTTGCTAATGAATACATCTATGTCTCTACTTGTGGAGTCAACTGCTCCAATAACCAAGACTAGCCATCTCCCTAATTGGAATTGTAAACGACATAATAATCATTCTAAGTATTTGAATCAAATGTTCACTTTGATTCTTTTATGGGATTACGGACTCGTTTAGATTATCTACTGAAGTAAGTTGTCTTTCTCGCAATGTAAATGTTCTTATAGTGCCACTTATCATCAGTTTTAACTTAGACAATCAATGAGCTAACATTTGTTGTCACAATTTGCTTTGTATGCAAAACATGAAAGATAGAAAATCAAAAGATATAATGGTGAAATATGAAATTAACTTTATTTATTCATCATTCAAATACATAGAAAACAGTTATATGTTTATTACAATATTGGCACATTTCCCAACAGTATCAACTTGTATTTTTCAAACAATTTGGTTTAATAAAAATATTCATAAATTACATTAATACCATTGTATATTGTCTTCAATGGTTTTTGCATGCAAAGTAAAGCAAATATTGGCTAACTTGGTATACAACGTTCAACTAATAAGAAGCGGTATTACGTGGTCAGATCGTAATACTGAAAGAAAGCTTATATTATTAGATAAACCTAAACATGTCTTTAGTCTAATAAAAAATGAACAAACTAATTGAAAGACTAATATGTCATCTATCAAGTCCAATTGGGGAATTACTTTGCTTTAACATTGGAACGAATAACTCGTAGAAGATAGAGACATAGATGTGATTTACTGGATTAACAATACATCGGACAAGACCTAAGTAGAATAGATCCTAATTATGTTTATGGTTTTATTCTGAGCGGATGATGGACTTGTTGCCCTAAGTGTAGTGTATTCTTTTGTAAACTTGTAATTTTTTCGAATTCATGTAGTACATTAATATACTTTGTATAATGTTTTCATGTGGTTTTTGCATGTAAAATAAATAATTTTTGGTTTTGTGTTTGATTCTAATTCGTTTGAGCCCATACTTGAAGTAGTTCTTTGTATGAGAATAGTGTAGAATGTCATTTGGTTGAAAGTTGAGAACAATAAGGATCTATCTAGCCAAAAACACAGGTGTGATTTCGGGTAAAATTTATTACTATAAATATCACAAACCAACTTGGTTTTCAAATTTTTAATTTTTCGCTTTGCAAGAAATTTGTTTTCAAATAGGATTTTTTTCGACAAAAATAACCTAAACATGCAAGAATTATGAGACTAAAGTTTTAGCCCTGGGATAGTTGTTATCAAAGTTAAGGGTCGAAGGCATCGATTGAGATGACGAAAGGAGTAGAAGATCATATTTAGCTAATGGAAACCCGTAAGAGGGCTAAGAAAGCTAGCCGATCAAGGAAAATGTTGTCGGCTTTAGAAGAATGAATGGTCAATCTCAAGGAATCCATGGGGGATATGAGGGAGACACTCGAGGTAGTTGAGGGACACACTATAGATTTAGACTCGATGGAAGAGTAACTTAAGGAATGCATGTTGGACTCTTTCGGTTCCAATGTGGAAAATATGAGAAGGGTGCTCAATTCCACTATGGATAAACTCATAAGAAGGGACAATACTCTTGAGGCCATGATGATGGCTTTAAGAAAGGAAACTAAGGCCATGACAAGAGTTTTGAGCATAAGAATTGAAGAGCTCAAGGGAAAGCTTGCTGTAAACTGAGTTGTTGTGGGTAAAGGAGTGTTGGGTGCAACATTAAACCATGAGATAGATGTCCCTAAACTGAAGAAGTTTAAAGGGGCAATGTCCGCAAGGGAAGTGGACAAGTTCTTGTAGGAGATGGAGCAATAGTTCTGTACCATGGACATCAAAGAGGATAATGCTAAGGTAAATATTATTGCTAGATATTTTACTGGTTATGCTCATCTTTGGTGGAGGCGTAGGTCCATAGATGAAAGGCTTGATCAACTTGTGATTGATACTTGGGAGTATTTTTATAAAGAGTTCAATGAGCAATTTTACCCTCAAAATGCCAAGAAGGAGGCTCGATCTAAGTTGCATCGATTCTCGTAATAAGGCACAATTTGAATGTATGTGAAGGAGTTTAGTGCTCCAAATTATGGATTTCAGTGAGAAGGAGACATTATTCTATTTCATGGATGGGTTGAAGCCATGGGTCAAACATGAATTGAAATGGTGAGAAGTCCAATAATCTCAGAAGATCGTGGAAGTCTTAGTCAAGCTTATTTCGAGAAAAGACAAGTTTGAGTTTTCCCAATCAAAGGAGAAGGGCAATGGTGGGAAAGATAAAGAAGGACAAGTTGAGTACAATGGTAATGATGGCAATGGGAAACCACGAAATGGGAAGGGGAACCCAACAAACTGAAGGAAAAAAAATAGCAAAGTACAATGCTTCTTATGTGGCAGTCCACATATGGTAAGGGACTATTCGAAACAATCTATATTTTCTGCCATCAAAAGGGATGATGAGCTAGAAAAAGCTTCCATAAAGCTTGGTTCGATCGTAAGTGGTGTCAAAGTCAAGATAATCAAAGAGAATGAAAAGAAGCTAGTGAAGTGCTTCTTCTGTTATGGTCCACATAGGATATGGGACTGTCTAGAGTGATTTAAGCTTCTGTATTTACTAAAAAAAGATAAAGTAGAGCCTGATGAGAGTGAGGTTTTCAAGCTTGGATTAATGACACTCAATTCTGCTAAAGCGATAAGGGATCACAAGCAGAAATGATTGATGTTTGTGGACATCAACATCGCAGGCCAAAGAAGGAATGCTCTTATTGATATAAGGGCATTTGATCTGTTCATATTGCAGAAAGTCGTGGGAAAACTTGGCCTCTTAGTTGGCAAATCGACTAAGAAGATAAAGACGATAAATTCCAAAGAGGTCTTAATTGTGGGAGTAGTATAAGAAGTTGAGCTGCAAATCAGTAAGTGGAAAGGCAAGGGAGATTTCTAGGTAATTCATTTAGATGATTATGATTTCATGCTTGACTTGAATTTTCTTAACTAGATTAATGCTCTTTAGGTTCTTTTTGTCGACTACATTTGTATCTTGGATACTCGACAACAATAATGCGTTGTGCCAGTAAGTTGAGACATTAGGGGTGGAACTAAGGTATTGTCAACAATCCAACTAGACAAGGATGCTCAGAGTGGCGAGAATATTGACTTGGTAGATCAGAGTGCTACGAAGACCCTTTTGGAAATGCTAGAGGTTCAACAAACCGATATGAAGTCTATTGAGTCATTAGTGAGGCTACCACCCATAAGAGAGGTGGGTTGTGCATCAGGCTTTGGGAGAAAAGTAGTGATGCAAACTGGGTAGTTGGAGTGGGTAAATGCAACGAGAGAGGTACATCTCAAACACTTATCTAGTGTTTTTCATTTGACTTACTGTTGGCTTGACAAAGAAACATGTTCCATTTTAGAGTATAAATCGAGTAAGTTTAGGGGATTACAAACCAGAGTTGATGAGAATACGCAAGGTTAACCTAATGTTTAATATGGGCATGTCGAAGCTTGTTTGTGAGGATCAAAAAGATCCCGATCGAGGCAAGTCACAATGTGGGCAAGTAAAAGCGAAGGGGTCTTGAGAAAGAGATGTACTAAAGCAGGGAGAAACAATTAGAATTAGGAGATGACATAAGCCAAGTCAAGTAGTCTGAGGGGCGGGACTATCTGATAGAGAGGCTGGTCAAGAATCGATTAATGCATCGAGAAATTTATGAGGTGAGTCAAATCGATTCCATTCCGAGGATTCAATGAGGGCGTTGTGAGAATGAATGGCAGAGAATGTCACGGGTTGTGGATCAAAGCTCGTGAAGAATGCTCAAAGAGTGCCCCATAAAGGTCAATTGATGTAATGAGACTCATTTGACCCACGTGAACAAGCTCGATTCGTTGAACATGTGGAGAAACCCATCTACTTAAAGCCTTGATGGCTCAGTGAAGCACTTGTGGAAAATTAGGGCTACCTTGGTAAATATGGAAAGTAGTCTTAGAATATTTGTAATTTGATAAGCTTTGATTTTGTAATCTTAAAGGATTGAGTCAATCCCTTTAATCTCAATCGTCGATGTAACTCAATCTATATCGTTGGTTTTTGGGGAGCTCAACTATAAATAAAAGGCCTTTCCCCTCATTTGTAATCATCCATGACACTCGGTTGTAATCCTTCATAGTAATTGAATACTATTGAGAGCATTTACTCAAACACCTGGCGTGTTTTTGCTTTCCTGTAGCATTTTTTGTTTTTTCGTTACTCTTTCGTTTTGAGTTGCTTCCACTTTACTTTTCAAAGCTTGAAGAGAATTTTTTATTGAGAATTCTCACTTTATGAGAGTTAGTCTGACTTAGGTGAATTTGAACCCAAAAAATAACCTAAAGTCTAATGAATTGTGAAACCAAAATTCTAGCCCAGACACAAGTATGCTATTTATTTGGTGTAGAGAAATAAAAGAAGTTGATTATTGGCTATTCATTTTCGTAAAGAATTTTCAAGCTATTTTGTCTTAAATACTACATATTATTATTTTTTGACCGGTTTATAATTTTTTATTTGTTCAACTATTTATTAATTAGTAGTATGTCTTTTAGTCAATCGAAATTTGAGAAAAAAATTACTAAATCAATTAAAAACCTTAAAAAATAAATGTAGCCATTGATTTTAAATAAATAAATATACTTTGATTTGATTGTATATATTAATTAAAATATATTATTTTATTAAAAAATTGTAACTTGTCAAAAATAA
>CM025250.1:5769807-5790516 GCA_013677275.1 Gossypium schwendimanii
ATAATTATATGTTTATATAAATACTTTTAAATTTTAACTATACTACATAAAATTATTGCCTTACTTGTTATAATTAAAAAATTCAATTAAAAAAAATTCACTTTTTTGTGAAAATAAAATGAATACAAACTCAAATAAATTGGGTCCTCAAAGGAGGATCCTCAAACAATATTAAACCCGCTCTTCTGTCACGAACCATCTTGACAATACTATCTACAAATGTATTACCTTCTCAGGGAATATGTTGAATCTTCCACTGATTTACCGTCAACAGGGTTTGACGTATTCTTCTGACTAGAGTAAAATTAGAGATTCTAGCTGAACCATCTTGAATGGTCCCAGCTGCTTCAAGACTATCCTTTTGAATTAAGATCCTTTTGACTCTCCCATCTGAGATGAGCTTCAACTGATCTAAAATACAACAAAGCTCTTCCTAAGTATCTGTAAAACCCAATGATCCATCTACCATTCTAGTCACGCACTAATCCCCCAACTGTAGCAAAACCTTCATCCTGCCTAACTGAATCATACGTATTAAGATACACCCAACTTTTATCAGTGCATGGGCTAGCAAAAGAACTTTGAACCTTGTGAGGCGGTACTTTTGAAGCTGAAATGTATTACCTTGCCCAACTATGAGAGACTTTGGGAGCCTCATCAATACTCCATGAAATTCCTTGAAAGGTAAACAAGTTACAGTTTTTCCAAATGCGCCAAGAGATGATCTCGAAGAGACACGGCCACTCAACCCCTTCTAGAAGAATGGACTGATGATTCTGCAAATTTTTCATCATCCATTCATGAAATCTGATGAAATTGGGGAGCGCTCTATCTGGGATAAGCTTATCCCAAATACTTCTAGCTGCAGGGCAATCTCTAAGGACATGTAACACACCCTCAGATTCATGCCCACAAAAACCACATACAATAATTGTACCAACTCCTTGCCTTACCCTTTCAGCATTTGTGAGCAAACGTTGCTTAAGAGCAAGCCAAATGAAGAAACAAATCTAATGTGGACCTTTGAACTTCCAAGGTAGCTCCCACATCGGTTCTTTCAGATTTAGAGCACCCTTTCAGATTTTACCATAGGCATTTTTAAGTGAGAAGGAACCAGTCGAAGAAGCCCCCATATAACTTTGTTAGGGTTGAAAGAGGGGTGAGTCAGTAGGACACAAATGATCCTGCTAATAACCTCTTCTAAAACTTAAATTCTAAAAAGTTCTAAATTCCATGAACCATCTTCAGTAATCATATTCTTAAGAGTGCAATCCATGCTAAGATTAGAAGTATCTAGAATATGATTGCATAAAGGTCTAAAGTCCAAAATCCAAGTGTCCCAACAACAGTTAATAGAGTTTCCATCCCTAATAAACTATAATAAATTTTCTCGAATGAGGGGCCATACTTTAGAAAGAGATCTCCATAAGAAAGAACACCTTCTTGAAAGGTTTTCAGGCATACCACTTGTAACCCCATACTTTGACCGGAGAACTCAAATCCAAAGTGCATTAGAGTTTGAAACAATGTTGTATCCAACCTTCATCATGAAATACGTGTTGTGATCTTTCAAATGCCTCAACCCAAGACCACCATGCAATTTAGGCTAACATACCGAGTCCCATCTAACGAAAGCCATCTTGGAACCACCATTATAGGATCCTCATACAATCTTTCTAGCCATGCATTCAATGTCATCACATAAGCCTTTGGGAATTGTCTGCATAAAATAGCTTGGTATCAAAAGTAGGACCGATTGAGCCAAAGTCACCCTGCTAGCTAAGGAGAGCTATTTGACGTCTCAACTAGATAATTTACTTCGCACCTTGTCAATCACGAACTATAGTGTGTTATTAGTGACCTTCTCATGAAAGAGTGACACCCTAAGATAAGATCCCAAATTATTTACTTCTTGAAAACCAAAATTTCTAGTTATGAGTCTCCTTAAGCTATCTTCTACGCCTTTTGAAAAGAAGACATGTGTTTTTCGCATATTAATCCTATGACCCGAAAATTCACAAAACTTGTTAAGAATGCCTTTAATGATCTAAGCTTGATGTTCTTTTGCATGGCCAAATAAAATCAAATCATCTGCGAAAAAGAGATGAGATAATGGTGGGTCGGTGCGAGACAAACGAATAAGGGGCCAGCTTCCGAAATCAATGGCATAACGGATACTATGGCCTAACCATTCCATACAAAGGATAAACAAGTAGGGAGATAATGGACATCCCTGTCAAACACCCCTAACAGGCCAAAATTTTTTAGTTAGGACCCCATTACACAAAACCTGCATAGAGGAATTTAAAATTGTAGACATAATAACATTATGGAAAAAATCAGGGATACCTGCAGCCTGTAAAGAGGCATCAATGAAGTCCCACTGCACACGATCATACACTTTCTCTAGATTAATTTTGATGGTCGTCCACCTTCTGTTCTTCTGCGTACTCCTTATGGAGTGAATGACCTCGTGTAAAATGGCAATATTATCAATGATATTCTGACCTGCTACAAACCCAGTCTGTTTAAGACCTATGATCTTCAGAAAGACCATTTTAAACCGACTTGCAATTATCTTCATAATTGGTTTATAAAGTATAGAACAGAGACTGATTGGCCGAAATTGAGAGAAGCCTTCCGAATTATGCACCTTGGGAATGAGCACAATAAGTGAATTATTCAGGTCCGAATCAATACTTTCGCCTTCAAAAACACTCTTAACCCAATTACAGACAGAGGCACCCACATGTTCCCACTAACTCTGATAAAATAAAGCATGATAACCATCACTCTCGGGAGCTTTCAAAGGAGCCATATCAAAAAGGGAAGATTTAATTTCCTCGTTTGAGATCGGTTTATTCAGGAGAGTAATGTCTCCATGACCAAGACAAGAAAAGGCACTAGAGGGCAGCCTTCTCACTGGCCCAGGGTTTTCACCATACAATAGAGTTCCTCATGGTGTAACATAGTTTCTAATTCATCCCACATCTCTATCTCAACCTAATTCAGATAAGCAGAGTTCACTTTATCAAGCACTATCCTAATATTTTTTAACTTCCTAGTCAGATGCTTCTTACAGGTACTAAAGTGGCCATACACCTCTTTATTTCATCTTCTAACTCGATCTGTAAAATCCAAATGAATTGCCGACAGGGTAGTAGAACATTTCAAATTACATTTAACAAAATTTGAGAAAGTTAGGTGTTCAACCCAATTGGCTAGGAACCTGAAAGGGCTCCCTATGAAGATGTAATACTCAGGCCTCAGTAACAAACACAAAGGTCTATGATTTAATTTAAGTCGCGGTAGATATGTCACCATGGAATTTTGAAAAGCAACATTCCAAGTATCATTACAAATAGCTCTATCCAAACGCTCAACAATTCCTCCTCTCTGCCATGTGAATTGTGAGCCTCTGAAGCCCAAATCATGCAACTAAGCCAAATCCATAAAATCATCAAATAAGGGACACCTTTTTCCTAAGGCCCAACCACCTCTTTTTTCACTAGAGGAAAGAATAACATTAAAATACCCAATCGCCATCCATAGAGATTCATCCTTTGAAACATTTCTGTGTAAGACCCCTTAGAGATGCATCCATTGAAGGCTATCGGGGCTTCCATAAACAAAGGTGACAAAAAACGACAGTCTGAAATTACTACCAGAGATTTTAACAAGAACAAATTGGGGATGGCTTTTGAGAATCTCAACACAAAAAGATTTTCTCCATCCAATCCAGATACCACCCGAAAATTCAATTGCCTCCACGCTATGTGAGTATTGAAAACCAAGCTTTGCAATAATCAAATCTACTTTCCCACCAATGACCCTCCTTTCTAAAAGGCCAATCAAATCTAGCCTATGTTCATGATTGTACTCACGAAAGACATGAAGAAACTTTGAATTGGCACAACCTTGACAATTCCAAGGTATAATAGTAAAATTCATAAATAAATAAAAAGAGAAGAGGGGACTAACTGCTAGGAAGTAGCAGATGCTTTAACACCAACAATTTGGGCATCGATCTTATTTGAAGCGGTTTCCACTTGAGCACTAATGAGCATAGCCATAGAAGTCATTACTTATGGAAGTATAACCCGTGAGTTACTAGCAATTTTGAAGTGACCCTCACGTCCACGGATTGTTTTGTTCAACGCCTTCCAAGACGACCATTCAAACCTTTATTCCCAAAACCATGTCCCTTAGAAGAATTAGGAATAATGTCGCAAGTTGTTGCTCCTTCGTTCCTGGTTTTTGAATTAGAATTTGGGTCCCAATTTTCCTTGCATGTAACGACTGTATGACATTTGGGGTCCAAAACTTCTGCATTCAAGTCGAAGGCGGTTTCAAAAGGCCCTTCGAACGTGGGGTTGAAATGAAGTGGTGGTGTTGCAACTTGGAAATCCACATCTGGTCTAAGAGAAATGGGCTACTTCAAGGCCACCGTTTCTCCCAAGGTCTAGTCAAAAGAAATATTCGGTGCATCAATGGGCTACTGTTTGTTCCCATCTTGGACAGCCCCATGGCCTAAAACCAAATCTGACCCAGACCTCACCAGGCCCTGTTTAACGAAATTTGATCCATGCCTAATCTTATCGTTTGCCACTGTTAGCTTTTTTGGTCTATTCTCAATGCTTTGGCCCAGCGACCATGGACCCAAGATATCCATACCCAACAACCCAGCATTTGACCCGACATTATTTTCTTTTAGCTATTTTAGAAACTCCCCTGGCTGAAACCTAAATACCATGCTAACAGAATGTTCTCTCTCTAATCTCGCTGAATCTTTTTCCAGCGCAGCAAATCTGGAAACGTTTGAAATTTCCTCTGTAATTTTTTGTTTTTGGTTGTGATTGTCGGCCTGATTTCGCCCAGCTTTGCGCTCTACAATCATCCATGGGCGGAACGCTTCCTCTGATGTTGCCGGAGCAGACCCTTTAGCCACCGTCTCAGAAACTCCCCCTAGACCGCCATCGGTGTTCCGACCTGTCAAAGAAAAAGGGCAAAGATTTTTTAGATGTACGTATCTGCCACATGGAAAACAAACCGCAGGTAGAGCCTCAAACTCTACTCTTTGCATTCTGCCATTGACCAAAACTTGAGAGGTTAACGGTTTTTCCAGGTCAACAAACACCGCCATTCTGGCCAATTTTCCCCTTGCCCCACTGCCTATTTTAATATTCAACTTGGCCACTTTTCCGACCAAGCTTCCGATCTCCTCTAAAATCTGTTTTTTATACAGGAATCCCTACAATCCTGGAAAATGGATCCAGGTCAGAACCATGCTTGGGAAGGGCCTCGACGGATTAAAGTCCACCATCCACGGCTAGACTGTAAGGTAGTGATGAACACTATCCATGGTCCTTGAGTCAAAGCCATTTCTTAATCATTCTTGTTTTGAAAACGGACCAAATAGTAACCATTTTCCATGTCCATTAAGCGAAAGGGTTGAGAGGGTTTCCAATGGCTGGTAATCTGGTTGAACAGAACACCATACCCTATATTGCGCCCCAACAATTTCACGATAGCCGTGGTCTCCATATCTTTAACTAAGACTTTCTTAATCCGCTTAGAGAAGTCAATGGTTGGAATACCATTGATGATAGATCTTAGGATGTCTCCTTCTTCAAACTTTAAATCCACGTCAGTAGAACCATCCGATACCATGGAGCAGTCTAAGGACCCCGTGCCTTTCCTTCCCCACAATTTGTCCTTCCAAGAAATTTTGCTCACCGGAGCCGTATCAACCACCATGTTTTCTGCTGCATTTTCTCCTACATCTTTGAATCTAACTTTCTTTGTGTTACGATTCTCGTTAGAACCATCGCTGGAATAAAATCGTAGGGCTGTTCATCGCTGGAAGTTTTTAAGCTTGAAGAAATTTTCACTTTTTCGAAAGCCAATCATTAGCATATAATTATACATATACAGTGTTTAAGATTTGCTAATTTTTAGCAATTAATTACCAATGACTAATTAAAAAAATTCATTAAATATTATATTTTTAAAATTGAAATTTATACACATGTTTACTTATTAAAGTGCCAAATGGCAGTGTGTAAAGTATGATATATTGGATTCTTTCCTAAATTGTAAATACTAGTTTTTCTCTATCCATGCATCGAGATGATTATGTTCATTTAAAAAAGTGCTAATGTTTAGTTATAATTTAAGATTGTAAAAATCATTATATTAGGTTAGTAATATTTTTATATATAGTAAATAAAAAATAGTAAATGTAGTTCAATAATAATAATTACATTTTTATCCAATAAAATTAGACCAAAACCAATGGATTCATTCCCTTGCTAAAATTGATAGCATCCATTTACTTCAAATTTTCAGGATACGGTATAGAAAAAAGTTGTAAAAAGATGATATTTATCCGTTATAACCTAAATAACAAACTATAATTTTTTAGTAGTTGTTAATACAATTAGCATTGAAGACTGACAATAAATATATTGTAAAAATAATTGTTAATGTGTAAATTGTGTGAGGAGAAACAATTAGTGCTTAATACGGTGATGCATATAAAACATAGAAATTAATAAATAAATAAATAAACTTACTTAATTGGAAGAAGCTATAAAAAAAATAGTCTAAGATTGTGGGAATATTATGATCTATTTGAAGAGATATGTAAAATGAGTAAATTGTATAAAGTGTCTTTTTATTGAATGTAATTGTAATAAGAAATATATAAGTATTTTATGACAAATGAAATTCACAATACCAACTGAAATAATAATAAAAAATTGAGAAATCAAATTTAACTATGCTTTCTTTGCACATTATTGTCTGCTTTCTCTCTAAAGCATGATTAGGGTTTTAATTAATTTTGTTCTTTGTTTACAATGACGGTTGTTTTCTAGGGTTTTTTGTCAATTTTCTTGGTTTGAATATAGATCTGTTTTAGTTCTAACACGCTAGTGGGACAAAATGGATATGAGGGGGTTTCCTTAGTGATGGAGAACGCGTTGGCGGCATTGTCCCTTGATGATTAAGAAGATGAGATTGAAGAAGCACATAAGAGTGATTTAATTGACGGAGAAGAGCTTGATTTCTGTTTGGTTGGGTGTTTTCTGACAACAAGTGTTATTTAGTTTCCTGTCATGCTGAATACGTTAGCTAATCTTTGGCATTCTGTCAAAGGTATTCAGATATTGGATTTAGGGAAGAAGTGTTTCTTGTTTCGTTTCTTTCATCTGATGGATTTAGAGCAAGTGACTAATGGATTTTCTTGGACATTTAATAACCACCTACTTCATCAATTGGGTATTGGAGAGGATCCCCTAAAATTTCCTTTGATTTATGTTTGTTTTTGGGTCCAAGTGCATGATATCCCTCTAGGGTTTTTCTCCGAAGTCTTAGCCAGACAGCTTGGTAACTTTATTGGACTTTTTGTTGAATATGATGGTGAGTGTATTGCTAGGGGCCTAAGGAGTTATATAAGAATTAGGTTTTTTATGGATGTATGTCTCCCCTTAAAGAGGAAGAAAAGATTATTGTTTTCACTGGGAAATATAGGCTATGTGTACTTTAAATATGAATGTTTGACTTTGTTCTGCTTCTTTTTTAGCAAGCTAGGCCATAACGATTCTTTCTGTGAGGAGAGGATGTCTCTAGGTTTTGAGGTTGCTGAGATGGGTTGGGATCTGCCTATTAGGGTACACTCAAAACGTGCCCTGGTGATAGGTAGTATATGGTTAAGAGATGATAGGAAACGATAGAATTAGGGAAGTAGCTCGCAAAATTAGCGGATAGGGCACACAACGTAGGAATCTACGAAGCAATGTAGAAACTACAAGAGTTTTAATTCCATGCTAGGTTTGAATTTAATAGGGGACCCAACTCTTGTATCTGAGGAGACATCAATGGAGCATGATTCTGAGGAGGCGATGCTAGAAAGGGGAGAAGGGAAAAAATGTCCTCGAAAAACCTTGGGTGAGGATCGCACAATGTTAGCCACAGGTGGGGTGGAGAAGATAACTAAGTAGGGTTCGGGAAAAATTTAATTTATATCAGCGATTGCTAAAAGGTAAGCCGATCGATCACAATGAAAATTATAATTTGGAACATTCGAGGTTTGGAGAACCCTAGGGCTATTTGAATGCTTCGACATGTGCTGAAACTATATAATCCCCAAATTGTCTTCTTTATGGTGACAAAAATCAATAAAGTTAGAATAGAGAAAGTTAGACATTTGTGTGGCTTCCTTAATGGTATTGAGGTAGCGACGGAGGGATCAAGAGGAGGGCTTTGCTTGGCATGGAAGGGGAATGTCACTATTAGTTTAAAAAGTTTCTCCATCAGTCATGTTGATGTGAAGGTAGAGGAAGACGATGGAGTGCATAGGTGGAGATTTACTGGTTTTTATGGTTCTCTATATGCCTACGGTATAGAGGAGTCATGGGATTTACTTCGACTTTTGGGTCAAGATCAAGGAATTCCTTAGTTAGTTTGCAAGGATTTTAATGAGATAATGTATGCGTGTGAAAAGAAAAGAGGTATTCTTAGAGAGGAGTGACACATGGAGGTTTTTAGGAATGTACTAGAAGAATATCTGCTATTGGATTTAGATTATTTGGGGGCATGGCACACAAGGGAGAGGGGAAATTTACCGAAAAAAATCTGAGAAAGGCTAGATAGAGGAGTGGCTAGTGTTGAATGGATAAACACGTTTCCCAATGCTTTTATTAAACATCTTCCTCATTCGTTATCTTACAATTGCCTAATACTCATTCACACTAATCAAATTACCAATGCATGTACAAGGATGAATTTTTTATTTGAAGCATGGTGGATCTTAAAGAATTCTTTTGAAGATATTGTTCGCTCGTATAGGGATGGTTTACGAGGTCCTCTTTTGAAAAAATTGGTAGGTTTGCAAACCAGCCTTGTTCGGTGGTCGAGGGGTATAGCTCGTAAACATAAGGGGATAAAGGAGAAACTTACGCAATAGTTGAAGGCTCTGTTAGAAGATGTTAACGACAAAAATCTTGCACGCATCATTAATACCAGAATCCATCTCAGCTTAGAAATTGATAAAGACAAAATTTTTTGAAGCAACGCGCTCGTGCAAATTGGCTAAAAGCAGGGGACAATAACATAACATTTTTTCATAAGTATGTTTCTAGCCGCAAATCGGATAATCAAATCAAATCCCTACAAATAGGAGAAGAAAAGAAAATGACGGAGGTCAACGAGATAAATAGTATTGCGCAAGATAATTTTCAATATTTGTTCACTTTTAATGGTGTTGGAGATGTATCTCAAATTTTATGGGGGATTGTGCCAGTCATCTCTCAGGAGTCAAATATGTAGTTAATAGCTCATTTCATGGTTGACGATGTAAGAGAGGCATTAAAGGAGATAGGGCCTACGAAGGCTCCAAGAGATGATTGGTTTCCAGCAAATTTTTTTGCAAAGATTTTGGCACATTGTTGGATGAGATGTTGCTAAGTTTTGCTTAAAAATCCTTAATGAAGGTATGGACCCTATTTCAGTAAATTTGAATAATATTTTCCTTTTACCAAAAGTCCCTCATCCCACAAATTTGGTAAATTTTAGACCTATTAGTTTATGCAATGTTATTTACAAAATAGGTGCAAAAGTTTTGGTCAATCACATGAAAGGTGTAATGGATAGTTGTATTAATAAATCTCAAAGTGTGTTTATGCCTGGTAGATTAATATCTGATAATGTATTACTTGCCTACGAAATTCTACATATTATTCGTCAAAAGTGAATAGGGAAGAAATGATTTATGGCATTAAAACTAGACATGAGTAAAGCTTATGACAAAGTTGAATGGGGTTTCATAAAAGGCATGATAATTCATTTGAAATTTGATAATCGTTGGGTGAAGCTTATAATGAGATGTATCTCAATCGTATCGTATTTAATTGTTCATTTCTTTTTCTACTATGTAGTGAAGAATTATCTTGACTAATAAGAATTGATGTTCGGGATGGCTAGTTAAAGGGTGCATGAGCCAGCAGAAATGGACCTTCAAGTTCGCATTTGCTTTTTTTCGATGATTCCATTTTGTTTGGTGAGGCATCGGCTCAAAGGGAAAACATACTAAAAACTATTTTACGATAGTATGAGTAATGCTTAGGTCAGTGCATAAATTTCAACAAGTCTACTATGTTTTTTTTAGCACTAACACTCTTACGTATGATAGGCAATTGGTTTCTGGGCTTTTAAGTGTACGACATTCTGACAATGCGGAGAGGTATCTTGGTCTCCCTAACATGGTGGGGCGACGCAAGAAAGAATCGTTTCAGATTTTAATAGACAAAATCAGAAAACGTATTGAAGGATGAAGTATTCGCTATTTATCCCAAGGGGGATACGAAGTGTTCATTAAATCAGTATTGCAGATGATTCCTACTTATTCAATGGCGTGTTTCTTACTCTCAAAAGCCTTGTGTAATGAGATGGAATGAATCATGGCTAAATCTTGGTGACAAAAAGGACCAGGGAAACGTGGGATTTATTGGTGTTCTTGGGAGCATCTTAGTGAGTCGAAGGAATTGGAAGGGTTGGCTTTTCGCAGCCCAGTTAAATTTAATGTCGTTTTACTTGCAAAATAAGGTTGGCATTTGATTAATCATCTCGATTCATTATTAACTCGTGTTTTAAAAGTAAAATATTATCCAAATTCTAGTTTTTTCGATGTGAATTTGGGCAATTTACCTTCGTTTACCTGGAAAAGTGTATGGTCTGCGATGAGTCTGCTAGTGAGTGGGTTTTGTTGGAGAATTGGCTCCGACGGTAATATTTACATAATGGAAGATGCATGGTTGCCAAGTTCACCATCCTATCATATCTATGAAAATATTAATTTAAGGGGTTTGAATGTGGTGGTAGATTATATTGATAATGACAACATGATATAGAAAGTAGACCTGATCAGAAGTACCTTCCTTAATGAGGTTGCGAACCGAATCTTACAAATTCCTTTGTCGAAAAAGAGAAAGGAGGATGTCTTGGTTTGAAGAGGGAACCTATTTGGCGAGTTCACAGTCAGAACTGCCTATAAACTATTACATGAAGGTACCTTTCAGCCTTATACAAATTATGCTCCTAAAGACCTCTATACGAATCTATGGAAATTACAGATTCCCAAAAAAGTAAAAAATTCATATGTGGAAGGCAACATGGAACTTCCTTCCCACTATGGTTAATTTACACCATAGGCGAGTGGGGGGATGGTCTTTATCCTCGATGTGGTGGTAGTCCCGAAACCCTACATCATGTGTTTAGAGGTTGTCAAGTTTCAGCAGCTGTATGGAATAACTTAAACTTATAGTGGGTACTATCATTACCTGAAATGCCTGATATAGAATGGTTCAACTGGGTTTTTTCCTAGTACACTGAAGAATAGTGTAAGGTATTTGTTTGTGGAGTATGGGGGATCTAGACAAATAGGAATAAAATAAAGCATAAAGAAGTCTTTCGTATGGGTAAACAGATCGTAGATTGGATCCAAATATATATTTCAGAAATAAACGGTCTAGAACAGAGGGATGTTACTATATCTACGAGTGAAGAGGCCTAGGTACCTCTAAATGCCCAGTCAGTCAAATTAAACTTTGACGCCACTTTTCGTCAAGACTTGAACAAATTTGCTTCGGGACTAGTCATTCGTGACTCTCAAAAGGTGGTTATGGTCACAAAACCAAAACTGCATGATCGTGTAGCTTCTCCGTTCGCAGCGGAAGGCCTTACCTACCTATTAGCAGTACGGTTAATCATCTAGTTGGGTCTCCAGCATGTGGTCATAAAAGGATATGCGAAATCCATCATAAACAAAAGCAAAAAGAGTGTTACAGACAAATCAGAGGTTTGGGATATCATCGACAATATGCATCAGACAAAGACATCTTTTCAACAACTAAAGTTTGCTTATGTGCCTAGATCCACAAATATTTTCGCTCATAACCTTACAATAGAATGTCTAAGAACAGGGAAAGAAAGTTACCTAGACTTAGGAATGGTAAATGACACCGGAACGGGATCTTTGCTCCTGTGACCAAGAGAACCAGATTGATAGGTGAAAGGGGAACGTTTGGTTAGAAGGAATGGCAAAGAAATGCAAAAGATCAGTTTTTTGGGAACATTTGCCTTTTAGGAATCTGGCACCGACACAAGCTTCTAGGGTTTACTTTTGGAGAGTGGTTGCCAACTAAGTCTAGGCTGGCTTTTAATTTGTTTTCTTTTTCAATTTCATTTTGTTTATTATTTTGGTTCTTGTTGTTAATTATGTTTGTTTCTTCACTCTCGTAGGTCCGTCTTCAATGGGTTAGCTTGTACTTTGATTTGTTTTATTATAAAGTCCAATTCGGTTCATTTCAAAAAAAATTTTGAGAAAGTCATGTTTATATTAAATTGCAAATAAACATAAGGACGAAATTCCTGCTCGCAAATACGAATTTTAAATACATTTAAAAATATTAAAATAAAAAGATTAAATTTTTAGGGAAAAAATAGAAAGATTTAATTTCAAAATTAAAAAGATTATGCATTAAGTAAAATGGTTTTTTACTATGTATAAGAAAAACTGAAAGTGTTTTATTTGATATCATCTTAAGAATAAAAAATGATTATGGAAAAAAATTTAAAGTTAAATGGTTAGTTTAATTTTTTAAACATCGATTTAGATTTGCTAAAGATATGTGAACCAAGTAATGTGTGCATGTAAAAAGGTCTTTTTTAAAAGAAATGTAAATGAACTTGGATGAAATGGGTAAATGAAATTTTGCATTAATTTCAATTTAATAACAATAGAAAAGGAAAGGGACTAATGATGATATTTGTAAAAGGTGGCACCCTCTCATTAAAAACAATAAAACATGGAGGGCTTTACTTGTTATTTACCCATGCAATTTTTTTTTTTGAACTACACTCTTAGAATAAGAAAAAAAGATTTCTTAATTTTCATTGGAACTGTATGTTAAGATGGAAATTTCTTTTTTACTTTTTTTTCATTCCATAATCGCAACTATTAATTATTGTGGGGTGTACCTCGCATTTATCAGACATTTAAAAATACAATTGACTAGTAACTTAAGAAGGGCCAAAATAGGTTCGACATCACGACAAGGGGCATCGGGATGGCGTCATGACATGGCAACATAATCCCACATAAATCGGGTCTTTTATCCTAGTTAGACTCTGCTATCTTTTACCAGTTAAACTCTGATTAGTCTACGAATATTTTAGTCATATTAGAACTTTAATATTAGCCTATTTAAAGGGTCTTTGTAACCCTATTTTAGAGATTTAATAGAATACCTCTTATGTGAGATTTAATGAAGAGTTTTGGGGAGAGTTTTTTAGAGAGCTTTGTATTCAAGTTTTTGGTTTTGCTCTTTTACGGTTATTTTCTCCATATTGTACTTTTCGTTAGTTTGCCGATTAGTGAAGTTTTCTTTGCTCGTGGTTTTTATCCTCTTCAAATGAGTTTTCCACATAAAATTTGTATTTGATCTTATCTACCTTTTCTATTTTGTTGTTTATAAAAGTCAATCCCCAACAAACTGGTAGCAGAGCTTGGTTCATTTTCTGCATATTGACTCATTCAAGATGGAAACAATAAGATTCGATATTGAGAGGTTCGATGGAATCACGAATTTTAATTTATGACAAGTTTGGATGACAACAATTTTGGTTCAAAACGGCCTAAAGAAGGTCGTTACAAGATAAAAGCCTGAAAATCTTGACCAATTAGAATAGAAAAAGCTTGATAAGAAGGCTCTGTCAACAATTCAATTGTGCCTCATGAAAAATCTGTTGTAGGAGGTGCTTACAGAGAAAACGACAGCAGTTTTATGGAAAAAATTAGAAACTCTTTATATGACAAAGTCTCTAGAGAATCGATTGGTGTTGAAACAACGCCTATACACATACCGTATAGACAAAGGTGAGAATCTTAGGGGTCACATCAGTCAATTTGTTACTCTTTTGAACGATCTGAAGAATGTTGATGTCAATATAGATTATGAAGATTAGGCTATGCTATTATTGTGCTCTTTGCCCCTTTCGTATAAAACTTTTAGGGAAACCCTGACTTATGATAGAGATAAACTCTCATTTGAGGATGTGAAGGGTAACTTGTTGAGTAAGGAAAAACTCGATAGCGAGTTAGATTCGGGTAGCAAGTCTGATAGTCAAACCTCTTTTTTGTTGCTAGAGGCAGGTAACAGTCTAAGGATTCATGTCAGAACAAATCTAGGTCAAGATCAAAGTCGAGGAATCGCGATAAGACATGTAACTACTAGAAGAAGTTGGGTCACATAAAGGCAAAATATTATTGGTTGAAAAATAAAAATAGGAGGGTTGCTAATAGCAACGAGGATCAGAAGCAAAAAGTGGAGGTAGCCAATGTTAGTGTGGTCAAGTTGGTGCCTACGACCAAAAGGTCTAAACTTACGTCTGAGTGGATTCAGGATTCAGGATGCTCTTTCCATATGTGCCCAAACAAGGACTTGTTCTCCACATATAGTCTTTTTGAAGGTGGACTTGTGCTTATGGGGAACAATTTACCCTGTAAGGTAACTGGTGTTGGTACCGTTCAGATCAAGATGCAATATGGAATCATTAGGACACTATTAGATGTTAAGCATATGCCTAATTTAAATAAGAATCTCATCTCCTTAGGAAATTTAGACTTTAAAAGTGGTAGGATCGTTATCGAGTCAAGCAACATTAAGGTATCTCATAGAGCTCTTGTTCTGATGAGAGGTCGAAAGCCTAGCAGTGTAATAGCTCGCTTTTTAATGGTGTCAAAAATAGTGGTTTCGGGACCCCAAATTCTGATGAGTCCATAAATATTGTTATATTAAATTATAGTGTCAATTATAGTGTTATATTAAATTTTAATCTGATAAATCTGCTAATTGAACAGTTAGCTAAAGTACAAGTGGTTCAACCCTGAAGTTAGTTATTTTAGAAAATGAGGTATCGGGACCTTATTTTTGCAAATTGAGCCCATAAATATTTTTATTAAATATTTACAAAGTTTCTATGTTGGTGAATTGAATTTTGGTCCAAAAATTTTAATGATTGAATGGTTAATTAGGGTACAAGGACTAAATTGTAAAAATCATAAAAATTAATTGCTATTAATTTTTATTAATTAAAATGCTTAATTAGTACTTGCTTAAAGTTTTAAGTGGAAATTTACCACTTTTTAATATTAGTGGACGGTTGTGGCTATGCTAAATATTGAATATGTTAAAAGAGTTATTATTAAATTATGTTTTAAGTTAAAGTAAAATATGTTAGCATCCATTTTCATTTTCTTCTTCTTTCTTCCCCAATTGAAAACACCAAGAAAAAAAAATAAAGAAGCCATAATTTTTCCTTCAAGCTTTTCAGCTCCCTTGCATGTAAGTTAATTTAAGATCGATTTTCGTAATTTTTATGCTTTTGAGATCGTTATAGCTTAATCTAGTTAATTCGAGTATTAAATCGTAAAACTATTAAAGTTTATAAAATTTTTCATTGTTGTTCTTTGACGCTTTTGATGTTAAATGGTTGGATTTGAAGCTTAGAAACGAAATAGGACTAATTTGTAAAGTTAATTTTGTTAGTTTTGTGTATAGGGACTAAAATGAAAATATTTTGAAATTAACATGAAAATTCTATAATTATTAGTTTTAGAGGGCTATAGAAGGATGGATTTGAAATAGGATTGTAAAACTGAATTTAAATATGAAATTATGATAGTTTCGGTTTTAGAGACTAAATTGAATAAAATGTGAAACTTTAGGAAAATTGTAAAAAATGAAATTAAGTTGACATATAAATTGAATAAGATATTTTAAGGTAATTGACACTGATAATTGGAAATAAATTACTGTATAGATCGAGAATTGAACCAACTGGTAAATAATCGAGGAAAAAGGAAAGCTTCAAATTAGCCCCTAGCACTTTGTATTTTTCCTTTTCCAAGTAAGTTCATTTGGAACTTACTGTATTTTCTTATTATGCTTGAATTGTGTGAATGTATAAATGTAATTTCAATGACTTATGGCATCAAAAGGACTATATCGAAAAATGTGAGATTTGTGATAAATACAGATAGATATGCAATATTGAATGAATGTAAAATTTATTACACAAAAGTATGATATATTGTGAATTGTGGTTGGAATGGTACAAAATGTGAGGAATAGAATGAATTGTAATAAATGATATTGATGTGTAAATTGTTTCTGGATGAAAGATAGGATAGGATGCAATCGACATGCCAATAGGATTATTCGTGCGCTGTATGGGATTTATATGAGATGTGATATAGATGTACGAGAAATTCACTGATTGTACTAGAATCCAGCATTTGTTGCGGATTACTGAGTTTATCTCTATGGAGATTTAGGTGTGTTTTTTGAGGGACGTGTAGCCTACAGGCTTGGCACTTAGTGCCTATGTGTGTATAAGGGCGGTATAGCTCGTTTAAGCAATCAGGTGTGTTTTGGGCGGTTACCCGCGTATCATATCTATTTATTATAGTTAATCAAGCTAAATGGTTAAAGTTTAAAGAAATCGATTGTTTGATATTGTAAATTGTGATTAGAATTTGTTATTTGAAATTGGAATGATGTAAATGTTGTTTCTGCCTAAAGGTTTTGATGGAATAGTTTTGAGTTAAATGGCATTGTATAAATTGAATTCCTTTGGGACTTGCTTTTGAAGATCTCACCTTATTGTTGTTAAATATAGAAACAGGAAGTCTTATAGAGTAGCTAATTCATTATATTAATAGTAATTGAGGCAAATTTACTGTTTTAGTTCCTATGAACTAACTAAGCATATGAAATGCTTACTCTGTTTCGTTTTTATTTTTATTTTTTGTAGTTGACATTTTGTAGAACTTGGCTATCGAATCACCTCTAGAGCTCACACTATTCAACTTCAATCTTGATAGATTTTTAATAGTTCTTGACTTAGTTATGTGGCATGTATATAGGTTGACATGTATTAGTGCTTTAAATGAATGATATTGGTCATAGTTTTCATATAATGCTAGTTTTTGAAGGCTTTCATATTATATTTATATGTTTTACATCTTATTATATGTGTATGAGTGATGAAAGTCAATATTTTATTTTTTCTTGAGAATGGCTTGATGCATAAATTATTAGCATATAAATGAATGGATAAGGAAAGTGTGCATGATTTCATTGGTATAAAAGGTATAAATGGAAATGTCATTAGTGCACCAAATGAGGTATATTTGTAAGTTGGTTTGTATGGTCTAAAGTATTCATGTTGAGAAGTTTTTTGGTGTCAATATGACATGATATTTGGTGTTTGTGATGAATGTCAAATGAATGTTTTGTATATGTGAAAAGGTTGAGTAATGTGGAGTGAATAGCATGGATGGTATCAATTGAGTTGAATGAGTTGTAATGTTTTGTAATTCTTGATTTATGATGGTGCCATTTAGGCATATTGGTTATTGATTTAGGGGATTGATATATGTATGTTTTGGCTTGGTTTTGAAATGTTTTGAACAGGGTTTTGAATTGCCAAAATGTGTTTTGAAGCTACCATGAAAATTTATTTTAAAACAAGCACTTTATGGCCGATTTTTGTATCACACGGGTTGGCCACATGACCGTGTGACAGACATGGGCTGGTGGCATGGTCGTGTGCTCTTTGGTAAAAATGAAATAATTTGAGTTACACAATTCCCTATTGTCACACAGGCTGGCCACACACCCATGTGAGTACTGTAGCTTTAATCAATTAATTTTCACAC
The DNA here is from genome assembly GCA_013677275.1 of Gossypium schwendimanii. NCBI lineage: Eukaryota > Viridiplantae > Streptophyta > Magnoliopsida > Malvales > Malvaceae > Gossypium > Gossypium schwendimanii. Next base: position 5,787,590 of record CM025250.1, read on the forward strand.
AACCTTAGTTGGTTACTCGACTTAGCCACACGACCGTGTGAATGTTGTAATGAAATTTGATGTTTTGGCACACACAGCTTTAGAGAGTGATAGGGGGTTGCGCGCGGACCAAGAACAGCCAAGAATCAAAAACACATATGAATAGATGTTTTCGGAGATCAAGAAGACGAAATCGAACTCCAAGATTGATTTCCAATCAGCCGAATCTGTCAAAAAATACCAAAAATAGCAAACAAATTAAAACAATCAGATTTTTAATAGAATCTTAGGGTTTGGGCGGCAAGAACAAAGAAAGAAATTCAGGAATTAAAACGGTTCTTGAAACCCAAGGAGATGTCAATTTGCCCAAATTGAAATAGCAACTTAATTTCCCCCAAAATTCCTGTAACCTAATTCAATCAGATTTGACAATAAGAAATCGGCAAGATCAATTGGGAAAAGAGGGATTTAATCGAATTTAGCTGCTAAGAAAGAGTGTTGTTCGGTCTTCTTGAATATTAAAGAGGGTTGGAAATTCAACAAGAAAATTAAATAAGTTAGATAAAAAGAATCGGCACAAGCAGAATTTAAAAGAAAGAATGGACAACAAGAAATAAAAGAAAAGTCCTAAGAAGCCTTAAAATCCAAAAAGACTTCACAACTCCCTTCAAACGGCACTAATCTCCCCTCCAATGAAGATCAATGGCAAGAAGAAGGCTGAAGATGGCTCCCAAAATAAAAAAGATTGTTAAAACTACTTCTAAAGAAAACCCAAGAGAGAATTCTTGGAAAAACTCAAAGAGAATTCTGCACTCAAACAAATCTGAAATTTCAATAAAATTGTAAGTGATTTACAAGGGTGGCCGGCCATGCCTATTAATAGGCCTTCAATCTATTTCCTAATCTCATTAGGAAAACTAAAAAAAAACCTAATTAATTAAAATAAGAAGGAAATTCGGCCAAGGCATTTTAAATGGGCTGCTTGGCCTGAATTTTGACAAATAAAATTCCTAAAGTCTAAAAAATTAAACTAGATATTCAAACAATTAAAATTGTTACAAATTGGGCCACTTTAACAATTTGGCCTAATTTTCAACTAAGTATGGTTTGACTTATTGATTGGGCTTGGAATTGTCTTAATGGGCCTTGCCTTCAAGAACTTGAGCTTGTAGTCCATCTCTTACCGAAATTGGTTCGTTGATGCTCGTAACAGAGATCCAATGCGCTTTAGCTGCAAGATTCGATTTCTTGGACCAAGATTTCCAAGATTTGAAATCTTGATTTTCTTAATTCTTGAAATCGCTCCAAACAGCAAAATTGGGCCAAGATTCGGTTTCTTGATTTTTTTTGAAAACAAGAAAGTGAATCTTGATTTTCTTTTTCTTTCGTGTACGCATCTACGGCCTTTGTGACTCGTATCAGAGAGTTACATAGCCTAGATATACGGCTATGTGACCCCTATTTTGAAAATTTTCCCTTATCTTTTGATAATGTTACAATTTGATTCTTGTTCATTCTCAGGTCAACTTTAGAGGTTTCGTAAGCTCGATTAAGACTTGAATTTAATTGTGTATCATAATATTTGAATGTTTATGACATGATCGATTATTTGAAGGATTCATTGATGATATAATTGATTTGTAATTTTAGAAATGTTGCAAAGTAGTCCTAGTTAAATTCTAGGTTAATACTAGAGCATAAGTAAGCTTGTATAAGGCTAGTGAAATATTGTATTTGGTGTTTGTGAATTGAATTTAATTAACTATGATTGTATGATTTATAATTAATTTGACTGTTAATTGGGTACATATAAAGTAATTCCATGTTTATTTGAAATAATCGAAATGAAATGAATGCGCTCTGTTCCGGCATTTACTGTAGCACTCCATAGCTCAGGTCTGACGAACAGACTGGGTAAGAGGTGTTACATTTAGTGGTATCAGAGCTACAATTTAGTCGATTCTAGGATTGAACGTAACGTGTTTTAAGTTTAGAAATACATGCCACATTAACCTGGAATAGTGTGATGCAATATGATCCGATCTAACTCTGTTTTCTTATAGATATACTATGTCGACCGAGTCTAATCGTGTAGTATCAGATGAAGTAAATGGTAATGTTTCTACTTTCAATCAGGGAGTTGGTCATAGTATGTTGTTCTGCAAAGGCCAGATAATGAAATACATAATGTTTTCTTCTAAAAGATGAATTAATGATTCTTAGAGTTTATGCGAGCTAATCTGGTGGCTTCGCAACCACCACCCCTAAATGTGCCTCCCACACACCCTCTTCTCCTCAAAGTCTATTAATGTTCATAAACCATCCATTTAATAAGATTAAAAAATTTAAAGCTATAGAATTCTCGAGAAGACTGTTGATGATCTGATCAGAGTTGAATACTGACTAGAAAATACTCAGCGAGTTTTGATGAAATGGTAGTGTTCGTTTAATGGATGATTGATTTGTATTCATTGTGGAAAAACTCATTGAGGTAAGTACCGACCAAAAAGTAGACTTGTATTTTGTGTGATTTCAAGGAACATTGGAAACAAGATTGACCGAACGGGGTGGATTGAAACTAAGTGTAACACCCTTACCCGTGTTCCTCTCCGGAACAAAGTATGAGGTATTACTAGAACACAAACACTTGTTATTGTTCCAACTAAGATTTTTTTTTTACGAAAATTTTGACATAATCCCCTTTATAAATATGTAACCTCACCTGCAAATTTTCATATTGTAACCCAGCAAATTCCAATGTTTCAACCAACATTTATATTCTCAAATATATTGAAATCATACTTAACATTTTAACTATCATCATTAGCATTGTATAAAATAATTTATCAAATAACATTTACTAATATTTAGGCTAAATACTTTGTAACATATAACATCAAAATCAAGTCTTCTATACATGCCATAATTTAGAAATATTGATTACAAAA
>CM025250.1:5834284-5855094 GCA_013677275.1 Gossypium schwendimanii
ACCATCCTTAGCTCCCCATATAAAACCACGGATAAACTTCTCAATCTCATCATAGATGCTTTTTGGAATTTTAGCGGTTTGCATAAAGAAGTTCGGAATGAATAAAAGAATTGACTTAGCTAAAGTGATTATGTTTGCTAATGAAAGAAGCCTCGCATTCCAACTATTCAGCTTTTTCTTAACCCTGTCCAAAATAAAGGAGAATGTATCTTTTGAAACCTTTTGATGGAATAGAGGCATACCAAGGTACCTTTCTAGATCAGTAGCCTTTTGATAACCCAAACTAAAGCTCAACTATATAGCTAGATCGTTTGAAATGTTGGAGGAAAAAACACCCGAGTCTTTGAAGAACTAACCTTATGTTTAGACTCCATACAAAATTGACGTAAAATATCAAGAATAATAGTCACCTAAGAAAACTCCTGTTTCCCCATAAGCACCAAGTCGTCTGCAAAGAATATATGATAGAAGGGAGGACCATCTCGAGCTAGCTTGATAGGCTTCCATAACCTTTCTCAACAGCATTCGAAATCAACAAACTAAGTTTCTTCATTCCCAATACAAACAAATATGGTGAGAGAAAGTCTCCCTAACATAATCCTCTAGAAGGGAAGAATTCATTCGCTAATGGTCCATTCTAAAGAACCTACAGAGAAGCCTTAGAGACACAAATCATAAGGAATCATCTAATGTTACAAGGAATGCCAATGTCTGTTAAACTCCTCAAGAAAATCTAACTATATTCTATTGTAGGCTTTCTCTATATCAACTTTGATTGCCAATCATGTGACTTCCTTTTTTCGTATGCATCAAATGAATGACTTCTTGAGTGATGACAATGTTATCCAGTACATGAAAACTCATAATAAAACTGACTTGATTAGGGGCACTGATCTTGGGGAGCACTCAATGAAGCCTATTAGTAATTTTTTTGTCACAATTTTGTACATTACATTACATAGGTTGATTAGGCGAAAATGGTAAATTTTTTTCCATATTATTTACTTCTGAAATCAAGACGAGCAGAGTTCCATTCAGGAAAGGGTCAAGCTCTAACCTTCAAACAATTTTTTTAGCATATAAAAAATCGAATCACCTATGATATTCCATTGTGTTTGAAAAAAAATGAGCATGAAACCCATCGAGACTTGGAGCCTTTAACGACGCCATTTGAAACAAAGTTTCCCGAGCTTCATCCTCGGTCAACAGAGCATTTGACAAAGTGAAATCTGTTTCATCAATTTCCTTGAGTTTCGGGCAGCTTTTAACTCTTGTCAAATCCATAACATCAATAGAATAAAGTTTATGGAAAAAATAAAATACTCCTCGACACAGTATCTTCATCATAACCCATTTATCTTCAGCAAGTTTCAGAGATATGACATGATTAGACCAGACCTCATTCTAGATAGGGTTCTTGAGTGAAAATATTTTGTATTCTAATCCCCTTGAAAAATCTAATCACTCTTGGACTTTTGTTTCTAGAGCATCTCCTCTAAGTCAAGCAATTTGTTTATTGGAAGAAAGAAAGATCTAGGAAAACCTTCTTCATTCAATTAACTTTCATCCCAATACAACAATGCTAACCTTCATATTTAATATAGTGAATGTTAACCAAAACGGTTAATAACTGACAACTATTTTGACAGTTAACAGCAGCTAACAACCCTAACTGCTAATAACCTTAACATCTTTTCTTATTCCATAATATTCCTTCTGCTTGGGATCTCTTGTCTTCTGTGATTGTTAAGCACTTGATCACTCTTATTGAAAACTCGAAGTTGGTCTCCAAAATTATTAAAAAAAACCAGCAGATAAAGGTTTTGTGAGGATGTCGGCAACTTGGTCTTGGCTTGGAACATGACCTACTTGTAGTGTCCCTGCAACAATCTTTACCCTGACAAAGAACAAGTCCATTCGATGTGTTTGAACTTTGAGTGTAAAACTGGGCTTGCAGCAACAGCAATAGCACCCGAACTATCACACCAAAGTACTGACTTGTTGGTAACATCCACACGTAGTTCTTTTAGTAAAGCTTACAACCAAATCAAATTTGTAGTGGCATGAGCTAAGCTTCTGTATTTGGCTTCTTTTGTTGATCTAGAAACCACTTACTGTTTCCTTAAGCTCCACGAAATCAGATTACCAACAATTAACACACAGAACCTAGTAGTTGATCTTTTATCATCAACATCAATTCCCTAATTCACATATGAATATGTGATAACTCTTGAGAGTTATATTTCAAACCACTAAGTTTGATTAAATGTTTGTACTTAAGTACATATATTTACATTTTTAGGTTATTTTTAGAACATTGCATAATAACAATTGGATTGTGCTTTAAATGTCATTTCATGTTACTTTTACTGTTGGGAAGAAAGGAATTGGTTGTTGTATGCAACAGGTGCAAGAAGGATGAAGAAAAGGGAAGAAGGAGGAAGAGAATGAATGAAGTGAGCTGTTGCCATGACAAAAGGTTGGATGGATTTTCAACACAAATGCCATGAAAATTCCAGGAAAATGTTGACGCAACATTCAGTCCTCATCACTCTCAGCCAGCTGGACATGTACCAGATAAATTCACCTGAAAAAGAGGGAGAAAAGTGTGTGCTGAGAAAGAGGGACCTACCCTATAAAAGAGAAGATAAATAAACATATTAGGGGGGAATCAGAAAAGTAGTTTTCTCTCCAAAAAACTCATGAGAAATTCCAGAGAGAATGAGAGGGTAGTAGCTTAAGAGGAGAGCAAGGATGCAAGGAAAGGGATGAGCAATTAGCCTTGGGTCCTACACAATTCGGCAGCTTTGAAGTGAAAGCTGGAGTGGTGAAAGCTTCCTACAGTTCTACCTTCATTTTATTGATTAATTTTTGTGATTTCTAAACTGTTAATGATGATGTTGAATGTTATTCTGATTTCGGATTTTAAATCCCAACCCAAGAGATAATTTCATTTGGTTTGGAATTACTAGATTTATTTTGATACATTTATGATCATGGTGATATTTTGAGTAGATTTATTATTTTATTCAGTTTGGATTATTTTAAATATATGCATGCAAGCTTTAGACATAGATGAATGCATAGTATATCCTTATATTGATTTAATACTGAAAAAGGCTAAATAAGTTGGATCGTAATCGAATGATACGAGAGAGTACTCGAGTGAATACTCGTAGCACTCTAGACATAAAGTTGTAATCTATACAGAGTAAGGAAGAAAATTGTTAGGTATTGTTCTTGAGACTTGTAGATGTACAAATACTTAGAATGATAACTTTAATTCTAGCTCTCAAAAGAAGCAAAACGTAGTAGTTATACTCTGAACAGTAATTTGGTCAAGATTTTGCCATGACATTATTATGTGATTAAGATATAATCCAAGTAATTCCAACCTTTCCATTCAATAGCATCAATCCTCTCAACTTTGTCTCGTAGAATTGCCAAAGCATTTTATTCATTATTTGATTTTTTTTTATTTCATACATTAATACTTCACTTTAAGTCATTTTTCTTTTACTTTGCCATAAGCCTAATTAGTATAATTTATAGTGATAACTCAACCATCTTTTTACCTATTTCGATACCTATGGAGACGATCTAACTTATCACTTTATTACTTGATTCGATGTTTATACTTTCACATTCGCATTATATATTCACAAGCGACAATATGCTTGTAAACCCAATTTAGGAGTTGGAGTAAACAACAACCCATGGTCCATGGTATTTTGTAAATACCTTAAAATCCTTTTGGCAACCTTAAAATGAAGATCAAGTGGCTTATGCATGAATTGACAAACTTTGTTCACAACAAAAGCTATATCCGGCAGTATGATTACAATATATTGTAATGCACCCACAATGCTCCTATAGAGAGATTCATCTTTCATGGAGCTTCCAACATGGCCTTAAAAACTACATGTTGTGACCATTGGGGCGGCTAATCTTTTAGATTTATCCATCATACTTCTTTGAAGTAAATCAAGGATATACTTTCTTTGATTAAGGAAGAGATCCTTTGGAGTATAGGTTACTTAGATTCCTAGAAAGTAGCTTAACTTCCCCAAATTTTTGAGAGCAAAACGGGAGTTCAATGAATATACAAACTCATCTCCAAGTCGTTTGTTATTTCTAGTGATGATGATATCATCCACATAAACCAGCACATAGATAAGACTAGTCCAAACTGTTGAACAAACAAAGATGCGTTGAACTTGGATACCATAAACTTGGTAGGCACCAAATATTCCTTTAGCTTATGAAACCAAGCTCTAGGGGCTTGTCAACTAGCAAACTAGTTGCTGACCATCACAATGTTTTTCAAACCCTAGTGGTTGCAACATATAAATGTCCTTAATTAGGTCACCATTTAAAAAAGCATTATTTATATCAACTTGTCTGAGAGGCCATTCAAATGTAACAGCCTACGTGATGACCACCTTGATTTTTGTATGCTTGACAACGAAGCTAAAGGTCTCTTGGAAATCGATACCTGCCTATTGAGAATAACCCTAAACTACCAATCACCCTTTATAACGAGTAATAAACCCATCAACATTCTTTTTCACTTTGAAAATCCACTTGCACCCTACTGCACGTCTATCCAGAGGTAGTGGAACTAGATCCCAAGTCCGATTCTGAATGAATGCATCAAATTCTTGTTGAGCTACTTTTGTCCATGTTTTACTTTGAAAAGCTTCTTCAATAGTCAATGGTTCTTTGTCAGCAAGCCATGTTGAAAACACTTTCGTCTTGAATATCCCATTCTTCGATCTTGTTTGCATAGGATGTATATTTGAAGAAACTAGTCTATAGAGAACAATACCACATTAATAATCACAGTTTTGGTTTTGGCTGAGACCCTCACTTTGACCATTTCTATTTTGAGTTGGACTAGAATCTTCACATGGAACCTCTTTGTTTGTAAAAGAACTAGAGCCTTCACTTGGAACTGGACCAGCACTTAAATCATCACCTTGAATAGAAGATCTGAATGAGGAAGATAACATTTTAGGAGGTAAAGAATCATTATGAGGAGATGACAAACAACGACTAGAAGTAGCAAGAACTATTATTGGCACATGAGATTGTATATGACCATCAAATGGTAGAAAAATAGAACCAGAACCTGACTGTGTTGAGAAAGGAAAAATGGTCTCATTGAATACAACATGTTGAGACGCATCGAAACCTTTATGATTAGAGCTAAATCCAAGAAAATACGCCTTGCTAACTGAAACTGTAGTTTGTGTTGATTGTATAACCTTAGGTAAGGAAAACATGCACATCCAAAGACCCAAAATTGAGAATAAGTTGGTTTAGCTTCATATAACTTCTCATAAGGATTTTTTTTTTCTTGTAAAACTTTAGTTGGCAACCTATTTTTCAAGTGAACATCATGCATAAAGTCATGAGACTAATAATTCAAAGGAACCGAAGCTTGAGCCATGAGTGTAAGCTCAATTTCTACATATCGATATTTTCTCTCAGCTACCCCATTATGTTCTGAAGTGTGAGGAAAAGTAACTCAATGTTGAATGCCACTTCGAGATAGAACTATTGAAAATGAGCGATACTCACCTCCCCAATCACTTTGAAAACATTTTATGTGGCAAGCAAATTGTACTTCAACATACTTTTTGAATTGATTAAAGCAGCTCAAAGCTTCTGACTTACTCTTGAGAAAGTATAAACATGTATACCTAGTGTACATATCAACAAAAGACACATAATAGAGAAAACCATCCAATTTCGTTTGTGCTGGTCCCTACAAATCTGAGACAACAAATTCAAAAGGAAAAGAATAGATTGTACTAGATGAAAAAAAACAGCTTGTGAGTTTTGCCTAGCCAACACGCAATACATATTTGTGATAATTTTTCTTTATTGAAATGAAAATTACAATTGTGTAATACTTGAGTAAGAACTCTAGGGCAAGGATTATCAAGCCTCTTATGCCATAATTCAACATTTTGGACCTCAACATTAGACACACATATGGAAAAATTCAAACCAAAAGTAGCTCCAAAAACACTTGAATGTTCACTAGCAATTGAAATGCCATACTTGTAAAGCCCATTATGCATGTGGCCCAATAGTAATGTGATCCCTGTCCGAATGTCCTTCACAAAGCAATTGAAAGGGTGAAACTCAAAGTAGACCCTATTGTTTTTAGCAAATTGGCCAACTGACATCAAATTCTTGCAAATAGTTGGAACATGCAAAACATTCTTAAGTTGTAAAACCCTAGAACCAGTAAACACAATAGAAGAACCTATATTGGTAACAGGAACAGATTGACCATATCCCATCAACACCTTACTCATACTTGTATATGGCACAACATTTTTTAGCATAGACATATCATTTGTCACATGATTTGTTGCTCATGAGTCCGGATACCAAGCTTGATCAAGAGGAGTGTGAAGATGACCTCGACTGTTGTTCTCAACATACATTGTTGAATAGGGTTGTTTATTGTGGAATAGAGGAGCACCACAATAGGATTGTATGTTAACACATTGAGGTAATACAAAAGAACCGTTTTGACTGTTAGAACTACTTTGATTATCGAAACTATGATGATTGATATTGACTGACCCTGATCACTAGGTAACCCAAAATTTTTTTAATCAAACCTGTAATAACAAGTTTGTACCACATGACCAACCTTACCACACAACTGACACTGAGGCCAAGAGTGAGTAAACCTGCCTCCACTCCCCCTTCCACGATAAGTACCTCTACTTCCTCATTTGTGTTTAAACCCTTGGTTGTAGTTTCTTAATTGACCACTGGAAGAATCTTGTTTCGAACAATTATCACCATCTTCTTTCTGTCTGCTTATCAAGTTAGCTTGTATGGGCACATCGGTAACTATCTCCAACTGTCTTATTTTGTAGTCAAGAAACATGTAAGTTAGCATGTTAAGAGACACCTGAGTCGCTGATGCAACAACCTGAACAGATTCGTACTCAATCTAGAGACCTGCCAAGATTATGCTGACCTGTTCTTTATCCTGCAATGATCAAACTATCACACATATTCTTTATCTTTAAAAGATATTCTTTTATAGTAAGTTAACCCTTTTTCTAAGAATACATTGCATGATGTAAGTTGGATATTTTGATATTAGACTTCGCAGCAAACCTCTTTGGAATAGTCGACTACACCTCAAAACTAGCATGAGAACTAGTAAGATAAACCAAAACCTCATCAATGATAGTGGTTAAAAGCTAGGAAGCCAAAAGCTTATCTTCATGTCGATGGATTAGGAACTCAGAATTCTCAACTATTTGACCTTCTTCATTAACCAAGAATTGGGAGGGAGTATTAACGGTGCCTAGGACTAACTTCCTTCACCAAGAAAACCTAGCCCTCGATACCATATTAGAAGAAAGAAATATCTAGGAAAACCTTATTCAATGAATTAACTCTCATCCCAATACAAAAATGCTAACCTTCATATTTAATACAGTGAATGTTAACCAAAACAATTAATAACTGATAGCTATCTTGACAATTAACTGTAGCTAACAACTCTAATTGCTAACAAACTTAACATCTTCTTTTCTTATTCCATAACATTGTTCAATTCAATTTACAAGCCCACTCCCTCTTACGTAAGAAAATAGACTCCTTCGTAATCTTCCAAGTTGGCTTTCGATTTTACGCTTCCTAGCAACAATGTTTCCAAAAACTTCTCTATTTAATTTCTTGACTGCCGAAACAAAGTTACCCATATTCTCTGAGATATTAGCAGTAGATAACAATTTTCCATAACTAATTTTGAAATCAAAGGATGTAAGGACGACCTTACAAAGAAACGAAATGAATGTTCACCTCTAAATATCTTCGAGTTCCTAGAGAGAGGGGAAGAGGGAAATGGTAAAATTTTAACCACTCTAAGTGGAAAACAGTTGCATTTGGAAAAGAAGTACCATATTCCAAATTTCCTATCACCTTTCAAAAACGCTCCTTCTATTCCATGTAAATCGGGCCCCTTAAAGCCCAGGTCTTTTAGGTTATTATCTTCAATTAGTTCAAGGGACACTCAACTTCGACCTTCCATCTGGCTTGATCCACCATGCCTTTCATCCGAATACAAAAGGCATTAAAATTACATATAATCACCCATGGTCCCTCAGAATGCTTCACAATAATATCCAATCACCCCCAGATGAGGTCTCTCTTACTTGCTTGTGGACTAGTGTAGATGATTGTGCAATAAGAAAAACATTGATTCATTTGTTGGAAAAGATTCGATTCGAAAATGATTTTTTTGTACGTGAAAAAAGTAAAAATTTGAAAATTGAGCCAGTTTGTAATATTTATAACAAAAAAATTTTCCCGAGAAATACTTGTTCTTTATGCTATATGGATCTTTGTCGTTCTCAACTTTCAACCGAATGGTCTTCTTTACTATTCTTGTACCATTAATCTCTTCAAGCGTGGGATCGAACAATTTCGAATTAAATACAGAACAAGAAATAATTTTCTTAGTTTCAATTGGAAAGTAAATCCCTCTCGATAGAAATCGGTAGAATTTCTCTCAATAAAATCGATAGAATTGTTATTTTCAAAAATATAATTTATACTTAGAAACAAATTTTGAATATTTCAGGTAAAATAAAAAAATATCTTAAAAGTTGTGTAAAAGTTGTTGTATCTTTAGCCCTACAAGTGTCATCTATTTATAAGGAGAGGCCCTAGTTGAATTAGTAGAATACAAATAATACTTATTTAATAAATAAAAAAAGCTTATCCCCTAGTTGAACTAGGAGAGAGGAGCGGCTAATAGGGTGTGTCTCCCATCATATGTATTATGACGGTGATTCGAGCTTCTCCTGTATTGGGTCCAATTATATGTGCTTATTGAATTTTTAACCCAACACTTTATAATTTAATCCAACCCAATACATTTTTTTTCTATTTCCCAAAATAAACTTTATTTATTAAATTAATTTAAATAAATTAACTTTTCAATTAAATAATTTTCTCAACTCAATTCTAGTTCCATTAAAATAACGATAACTTTATCGTAAAAGAATCTATGAGAAAATATATTTAATTTCTACATTCAACAGGTTTACAATGACCAATTAATTTAATTCCATTTTCGAACTTCAATTATTTAATTAAATAATAGTTCAAAAAAATTAAATTAATTCTCAGGTAATTTCCTTAGTTATTAAGAAAACACATTCATTTCCGAATGTAACTCATTCTCTAACTTTATTATTTTTATCCATTTTTGTTCACTTGATTCAACATGCAATTAATTTTTTATCTTAATGAGCTAGTAGAGGGAGCAACAGAAGGACCAATTTGGACATATGTAAATAAAGCTTTAATGATTTATAATTAAGTTCTAGCTTTTTGCCTATTAATTATAAACTCATTTAGTCACGAAGTCATCCCACTGTAGTATCGTGACTAAGCTCTCCCTAATAACATACCATTACAAAAGCTACTAGATTGGTACACATCCATTAACCTTGTCATAAGTGTATTACCCTAATAGGATATCCTTAATCTCTTTGGGATAAATTTGTTCTCCAAATATGATCCTATTTTATCTAATGGTAACCATTACATCTTCTTTCATCAAAAGTCAATTATTATCAAATAGTAATTAAGTCATTCATCACCAAGACAAACGACCCGTGACCATATTTATTTTTCATCTATCATGTAATGCCAATGAAAGGAAATCATTTACCCATGTCTTGGGCAATGAATTCCACTATTATGAATTATTCTACATACTACAGAAGTCATAAACCCAACACACCAACTTTAGATTCCTTATGTAATGACCTAGTTTCTAGTGGTGTTGGAAAATTTAATTTTGGGACCAATTTCCATAAACCGAGTTCGTAAATATTAAATAGGGATATTTACGGAGTTAATATACATATGAATTGAAATTTAGATAGTCAATTTAGTCGAAATTGTGTTTAATTGAGGCATAGGGACGAAATTGTAAAAGTCTAATCGCTATAGATTTTTAATTAGGAAATGGCTTGGGGACTTAAATTGTAATTAACTAGAGGTCCAAAATAGCAATTAGACCGTGCAAAAAAAGAGATAGTGGACGGTAATGTTATGTTTTGTTAATTAAGTAAAATATGATTAATTAAGATAAAAACATAATTAATTAAGTTATAATAATATATATACTGAAGAAAGTGGAAGGAGAGATGAAAGCATCTCATCTTCTTCCTTGTCGTCCTCCCATAACTAAGGAAACAAAGAAAGCTTCAAACATTTCTTAACTTTCAGCAAAAAATTCAAGTTCCAAGCCATTTTTCTTTAATTTTTATAGATTTGAGGTCATGAGAGATTGATTTATCTAGCCCATTTACCAATTTGTAAAACTGTAAAAGTTTTAGAAAGTTTCCATGATAGAAATTAAAGATAAATTGAAATTGGTGTGAAATTGATAGAAATTAAGCTTGGATGTTGAAAAGGACTAAATTGTAAAGATCAATTGATAGTTTCACAAATTAGGGACCAAATTGAATAAAATGCAAAAATGTTATAAAATTTTGGTAGGAATAAAAAGTATAAGGTCCCAATAAATATTTGTGAAATCGAATTTTAATCCGAATGTCTAGATTGAAAGTTATACTTGTTAAGGGTTTAATGACTAAATTGAATAAATTACAAAATATATGTAACTTTATAATTGAATGTGATTTGATATTGTATATTGTTGGATTATTATTCGTAGCTAAAGATGACGCAGGATCGTCAAGAGGGAAAGGAAAGGTAATAGTCGACGGGGAGTAACTTGAGTCTTCGATTTGTATTTCTATTATTTGAATAACTTTAATTATTGTATATTTATACTATTTTGCATAATATGATATTAAGGTGAGTTGAAAATTATTATTTGAATTGAATTGCTATGATTGAGATTGGTTATCGAAATAGAAGACTAAATGGAATGAAATAGAAAATAGTGTAACTTGATGAATATATGATATTGGCTTTGAATTGGGTTGAAATATGTTATGTAATGAAATGATGAATTGGTTGATGAATTGAAAATGATGAAATGTAAATTGAGTTATATGACGAATTGGATATTTTATTACCCTATTAACTGTTCGGGCAGAATCAAATATAGTTGACATGCCATAGGATTGAATGAGTATAGGTTACTTCGGCTATATGTCAATAAGCGTTGGGTGCATTTTCCTTCGGATGTTCTAATGAGTGTAGGACAGAACTTCTATTTTGGTTATATCGATGACTGCTGGGTGCAATCTATTTACTTCAAATGTTCTGATGAGGCACTAAGTGCCAAATTGGTGTGTTGGTTGGGATCCGTGTATCCGTTCGAGCCCGAGTCATGTTAATAGGGAATATAAATTGTGAATTGGTTGATTGATATTTAAAAATGAATAAATGTTATAAAGTTGTACTATAGATAATTATCAACGATATTGGATTATCAATAGCATGTGAAAAACCATGCAAATCGGTTGATGAGCCTGATGGACGATATAGTAAGATATGGAATAATTGGTTTGATTTGGAAATGGTATGCTAATATTATCGAATCCTGTTAATTGAGTAGAAATGTGAAATCAATGATGATAATATGTTAACATGGTATAATTTTTAGATTGGTTAAATGAAACTTGTATAGATTGATTCATATGATATGTTTTGGTGCTTGTAGTTTCATATATGGATTAATGTGTGATTAAACAATAGTATGATAACATAATAGTTGGATGAAAATGGAATTTGAATTGAATGTTTCAAATTGATTTAACTTATGTTATATTGATTTGAATAATGAAAATACCACTAAGCTTTATTACTCAACGTACAGTTTGTTTTGACAAGCATAGGTTTAGGTTCATATCGAGGTCCTGAGCATCAACTTCAGCATCCAGACGAAGATCCTAGACTCAACAATCTTTGTATGGTTTCTTTTTGTTGGTTATACAACATGTACCTAGGTTGAGTCGATTTTTGCATTAGGTGTAAATATGTTCACAATTGAAGTTTGAAATGATCATATGGTTTGAACTCTTGTATTAAGGATTAGTTCTTAATGAAATTGCTCAAATGTAGCCATATTGGTATACATATGTATGAATGAATAGGTGAATGTGGTAAGGTTAAGAATGACCATAAGTGTGAAGCGTTAGCATGTATTTATAAATCCTAATTGCATGATTGGTAAGATGTGTTATAAATGTAGAGTTGATAATGGTACAATTGAGTTGAAATGGTATGCAATTGTAGTGGATTTGTTTTTAGGTGGAACTAGTTGGTATCAAAGTAATACTCTTTAGTAACAGTATTTCATGTTGTGATGTAAACATTTGACGTTGCAACGAGACCAAGTTACCTTGCCACAACACAATGTCATGTATTGCTCGTTGAGATGAGGCCTAGTCAGTATGTTGCATCATGACGAGAAACCCCTTGACGTCGCGACATCAACCCGGTGTTTTGGAATCTTTACAATTTGGTCTTAATTCAACCTCGGGTTAGCTTTAAAGCTTTCATAAGCTTGTATAAGACCCAAAAACGACTATCTATTATATTGTATGATTGTATTGCTTGAAATTAATCATTCAATAGAATAAACTTAATAGTTTGATCATAGTTGGTCCAACAATGAATGTGACACCTTGTAACTCGAACCTGGAGACCGGGTCGGGTAATAGCGTGTTACACCTTATCTATTCAAAGTCAAGCTTTTACTTACATCAAAGTATACAAGTCACACGTACATAGTCCATCATCCATTCAAGATTAAGGTATGCCAAATTATGAGCGTCACAAGTGAATAAATTCATAAATGAATTTAAGATCTATTCTACTTGGGTCCTGTCTGATTTACTGTAAGTTCATTTAGTCACATCTATGTCTCTATCTTGTGGGAGTCACTCGCTCTGATACTCATGACAAAGCATCTCCCCAATTGGACTCGATAGATGACATATTAGTCTTTCAATTGGTTTGCTTATTTTCGATTAAACTCAGGACATTGTAACACACTTATACTCGACCCTATCTTTGGGTCAAGATATCGAGATGCTACATTTGTTGCCGAAGAAATGACAATCAAATTCATTTGGTTCTAAATGCTTTTGATATGCCTTAGTATCATTTTTGAGTCTTATATGGGTTTATTGCAACTTTTAAAATAGTATAAAGAGGAACATGGGTTAAAGTGAAAGGTTCTCAAAATTTTGAGGTGACGTCGCAATGTCGGGGGTTCCTCGTCACAAGGTCACAAACTGACTTATGTTGTCGTGACAAGAATCTTATTTCCCATATTTTACCACATTTTAAGTTTTTAACATCCAAGTCCTTTTTCAAAGCTCAAAATTCAATCAATTCCACTTATTTCAAATATCATTCACATTTACCCATTTATAATATCAAGTCCACATAATAAAACATGATATTTAATCAAAGATGGAAGAACTATTAAATTTAACAGAATTATCAAAGTTTTACAAATAAGTCCATTAGAGGACTTACACTTACACTTACACTTACACTTACACTTACACTTACACTTACACTTACACTTAAAATTTACTCTTTCTACATACCATAACTATTACCAACATATACCAATCAATTTATCAATTAGGACTACCTTAATTCATTTTATAATCATCACTCCCTTAGTACCTTAACAATATATTTGAACTTCTCTTATGTATTAGCAAATCCGTTAATTGCAACAACTTCTTAGCACTATAACTTTTCTATCATTTTTCCCTCCTCCTCTCCATTCCACTTCCTTAATGTTTATATGTATATATATATATATATATATGAATCTTTTACACTTAACATATCATTCTTATATGTAACATTAATTAAGGTTTCTCTAGTTACACACATACTCTTATCAAAGCTGTCTATTTGAGTGACAGTCACTAGTTTATTTATATTTTGATATATAGAATTTGAAATTAAGATCTACTTATTGTGTTTGAAACTACACTCAATGAGATTTATACCATAAAAATTTCATAATTTCTACTTAAGCCAATTAGTACAATTTTTTCTTCAAATCTTCCCATGTTCTACTGCTAGGCAACTTTGACTCTTCTTCACTAAAAATTAAATATCTTTTAGTACAAATAACGTATTATGTTTTTGTTAGTTTCCCTGGAATATAGACTCATTAATATTTTAAGCATATAAATTCCATCTCCTAATTTTTTTTTACAAATTATAATGAATTTTCAAAGTTAGAACAGGGGAACCTAAAATCATTTTAACCTTGTCTCACAAAATTTATTATATCTCATAATCTACAATTCTATTGCTTGCACTGTTTCTTCTATGAAAAACTAGACTCAATAAGATTTAATTTAATATTTTATTCAACCTCTAAATTCATTTTCACAATTTTTGGTGAATTTTTAAAGTTGAATCATTGTTGTTGTCTAGAAACTGTTTTAATGCTAATTTTTACACTTTCATGGTTCTTTGTATTAAGTTTCATTTAGACATACATAATCATTACAATTTTAATTATTGCCCAATTTAATCCTTAAATCTCGCTTATCATCTACGTATAGTTTTATCATAACTTGCCTTATTTCAATTATAAATTTCACAAGTTTACATTTTAATCTCTAACATCATGAAAATTCATTATTTACTATAATTTTAGCTTAACGTCACTTTTTAATTAATTCACTAACACTAATATTTCATTTAAACTTCCTAACACAATATCTTATTTCATATATAAAATTTTGTACACTTTACAATTTAGTCCTTATTATAAAAAATTTAATGTAACTTGAAAATTTCCCACACATTCACTTTTTATATCATCACAGTTTCATCACAATTCCTTTGTATTCTCTTTTCAATATTCGATTTCACATAACCTATTTTATTTACTTTACAATTTAGTCCCTTTTTCTACTACTTCAATATACCAATTTAGTTTCCAGACATAATATTTGCATATTCACAATTAATTCAACTAATTTAGCATACTCTATAATTGATTAAAATTAAATAAAGTAAAAAATTTTGTAATTCTTACCTTGTCTCTCTAATTTCCTCACTTTTTCCACCGTTTTCTCCTCTTCCACTTCCAATTTCTTTCTTCCAAGACAATATTCTAACTCTCTAGTGTCTCTACTTCACTTCTTTTGGGTGGCTATGGGAATTTTTAAGGAATTTGGGAGAAAAAGTGGGATTTCATAGTAAAGGACCAAAATTGTAAAGGAATGAAAGCCCTCCTACATCTATTTATAACCAACGTGACATACATGGAAGATGAAGGGATTTTCTACACTTTTCTCTAAAAATATATCATTTAATTATTTAATTAAAATATTAAAATATCTTATAAAATAATAAAATAATCAACCAATCATAATTGAACACCTTACATCCTTAACTATTATACCATATAATTATCTAATTGATTAATGATTATTTTATCCTTCATATTTCTTCAAAATTCCATTCTTGAGTCACTACTCACTTTTGATAAAATTGTGATTTAGTCCCCCGTATTTCTTTCACTTAGCCAATTTGGTCTCTATATCCTAATTTCATATCTTAAGAAATTGGGTTATTTACTTTTGATTCTTTAAATTTTCTCATATTTATACTTTAACCCCTTAAATACTGAATAACTATACTTGGGTCTCAACTTTTAACATTATTACAATCTAGTCCCTTCCTTAAATCAACATTCTTATTAATTCAAAATTTTCTTTAGCCCTTTTCTTTTATCATCTTTATATCTTCTTCTCATTTTATCAGTAAATCAATTATACTATTTTAATTTAATACTACTTTTATAATATATTGATTTTAGAGGTGTTACAGACATGTTTAGGTTCATCTACTAATATAAGTTATTTTTTTGTATTACGATCTGACCACGTAGTACCATTTAGTATTAGTTAATCATTAGATAACCAGTGAGCTAATTTTTGCTTCCATTTTGCTTTGCATGCAAAAACCATTAAAGACAATATACAAAAGGTATTAATGCAATTCATGAATAATTTTATTAAACCAAACAATTTGAAAAAAATATAGGTGTACATAGACGAAAATACTACACTTAGGGTACTAGATTCAACACCATCCTCATACGCAAATGAATAAATTGAAAATGATTCAGTAGAACCTGAACTTGGATATTCTCTCTCCAACAAAGCCACATGTCACCCAAAAATCCACAAGCCTTAACTCTACAAGAGTATGGAAAGCCAATCTTAGTAATGATAAGGTTAGCCTTATCACCCTTAGCTTGTAACGACATGGTTTCCAGTAGTGTCAAAAAATACAGTTTCAAAACCCCATTTTCAGAAATTGAGTCCTTAAATAATAGGAATATTTACAGAGTTAATATAAAAATATATTGAGGAATGGTCAAATAATTTAACCAATAAAATACTTAATTAAAGCTTAGGGACTATATTGTAAAAGTTAATTGCTATGGAGTTTTAATTAAAAATTACTTGAGGACTTAGATAGCAATTAAACTAGGGGGTTAAAATGGTTATTTAACTAATCAATAGCATGATTTAGTGGATGTTGATGTTAACATCCACTTATGCTAATTATGTGATTAAAATTATAAAAGTATGTTTGGTTAAGATAATTAAGCATAATTTATTAGATTAATTAATCATTAAATGGACTATAAATAAAAATTTAAGTGGAAAGAAAGAGAAGATCATCATCTTCTCCATCTTTCCTTAACTGTTTTACCATAGAAAGAATAGGAGAAAACCATTTTGAGGTTTCTTTTCTAGTAATTTCTATAGATTTGTGATCATGGGAGCTTGATTTGACTAGCCCATGTATCAATTTGATCAATTGTTTAAGTTTTATCAAGTTGCCATTATTGATAAATTGATGAATTATGCTTGAAATTAATAGAAATTAAGCTTAGATTATAATAAGGACTAAATTGTAAAGGTTAATAAACTTGGTTTTTAACTTTGTTACATTAGGCACCAAATTGAATAAAATAAAAATATGTAATGAAATTATGCTAGGAATAGAAAGTATAGGGTCCTTAATGAATAAATGTGAAATTGGATTTTAATTCGAAACTAAATATCGAAAGATAAGCTTATCCTAAGTTCAAGGACTAAATTGAATAAAATAAAAAATATGTGTTGCTTTGTATTTGGATGTAGAATGGATGAAATATGATATTTTTTTTATTGAATTATCAATCTTAGTGAAAGACAACGTCGGCCCGTCGAGAGGGAAAGGAAAAGAGAGTCATCGATGATTGACGCAAGATTTCAGTTTGTACTTTTATGATTCGAGATCAAATTATTTGTTTGCATATTCTTATTAATTGCATGATTGAATATCGAGGTGAGTATATAATTTTTGTATGAATTGATCTGCTACAATTGGTTTTCAATATCGAGATAGTGAACTGAATTGAATAAAATGGAAGATAATATGTTTTAGTGGAATAGGGTTTGTAATAAACGAATGCATTGAAACATGCTAAATGATATGAGATACTATGTGTTGATGATGAATTGAAATGTAATTCTAAATTTGAATGTGAAATTATATATATATGAATTGGATTGAATTTAATTAATATGAAATAAATTAAATAATTGTTATATAATAGGACAGTGTGCAAGGTACGAAAATACAAATGTGACTCAACACAGGGTATGACAGATAAATGTAAATGATTACAGGGTATGGATATGCGAAAAAGAGTAATTACATGTATGATAATGTAAATATGAATATTAATGCCCATATGAACTTAGTAAAATGTTAAGATATTATTGGCATGCCAATAATATGTGCGCTTGTGCAAGAAATGTGATTGTACGAAGATTATTACAGGTTATATCAAGATCCAGCATTTTCTATGAATTATCGGGTATTATATGTCTCTGCGAAGACTTTGGTGTGGTAGAGGGATGTATTTTAAAATTTTTATACATTTGATGTGTACAGGCTTTGCACTTCGGTGTCTTGGCGTGGTGTAGTTTAAGCTCTTACGAACTATCTAGTCTAATGTAGTTCACTCGTGTATCCAAGTCTGTTTTACTAGGGTTCCATTAGGCAAAACATTGAAATCAAAACTTGAAATTGGACAATGAAATAAATAGAATTTTGGTAACTATTATAATGTATGATTTGAATTGACATGGTATGAACTTGTGAATTAATACCGGTATATGATATGATTTGATGCTATGGAGCTATATATTTATATATGTGTAATTCGTGGTAAATAAAGTATATTAAGCATTATATGAACTGGTTAGAATTGAACCTTACAGGCCAATTTGAGTATGAAAGAGCTATGAAGTTTGAAAGTGATTCAATTGGTATATTGATATTGATTATTCAGTTGAATGAATAACTATGTATATATGTATGCTTATAGATGATGGTAAGTATTAAAAAGTATGGTATGACACAATCATATGAATTTGTCAATGAGAATATGTTTCAATTTGGTATGCTACAAATGAAAGAATTGGTATCGTAGTATTGAATGTTAGGATATGGTAAGTTATATGCAAAAGTTTAGTGAATTCGTATGCAAATTGATATATATATTCATTTAATATGTGAATGGAAACTATTAGCATAAATGGTATATTTGAATGAGTTAAACATAGTTTTGAGTTTGATTGTGTGCATTTGCTATTATAACTTTGACTTGGATCATGAAAGTACCATTGAGTTTTATTACTTAGCATACGTTTTTGTTATTTCGTGCACAAGTATAGGTGAATCCTGAGTTTACGAGAAGTGAACCAGCATTCCAAGCGTGTCACTCGACTCAGTAATGTTTGTATAGTTTCTATTGTTTCGATAAATGGCATGTACCTAGGGTTTTAGTCGATTTTGTATCAAAACTAGTAATTTTAGAAGTTTGGTTATTTAACATTATCTTGAATTGAGTTTATGGTATCTTTTTCCATATATGGAATTGATATGATATTTGAATTGGCTAAATTGATGTTGTTACACAATTTTTCTGGTGTTTTAACTTTGTACCATATGGTCCTTTTGGGAAATAAACAGTCATGTTGTGACAACAAACTCTCTATGTCGTGACGAGATCAAGTAGGGAGTTATGTCACAATGACATATTCTCAATGTTGCAATCAGGTCAACTCAGTGAGTTGCAACGCGACAAGGAACCCCCATAGTCATAGTATCAACCCGATAGTTTGAAAATTTTGCTATTGGGTCCTTATTAGACCTCGAGTCACCTTAAGAGCTTTCATAAGCTCACATAAGATCTGAAAATGTTTGTATAACATGTAATAATGGTTTGAATTTAGTAATATGCCTTAATTGTTGAAATGTATTGTATTTGATCGTAGTTATTCCGACAACAAATATGGTGTCCCATAGCTCAAACTCAAAGATTGGGTTGGGTATAGGGTGTTTCATAGCTCTAGTCTCCAATAATGCTATCAAAGCTTGAATGTAATTTTTGATATACTTCTTCACAATTCTAACAAATTTATCACTTCCCCTACCTTGATAATTCCACACTAAAATAGAGTTCACCATAAATAAAAATATAAAAGAATAAAGACCTGACTAAGAATTAGCCTATCCATCACCCTCCACAGCCAGAGATGACATATTCACTCCCTGGGTTGTAGATTGGTGCTGCAAATCCTTAAAAGTACCTAAACCTATGTTTAAACTTTCCACCAACCTATCATTGTTTCCTTGTCAAGAGATTTTCCCTACTCCATTAGCTTTTAATGTCAGTGTCTTACCTTTCAACTAAGCTAATTTCCTTGGATTTGGAAACCTAACCAGAGTTTTAAAGGAAGAGTGGTTGATAGAAAGAGACTGGGAAACCACCCATTCTCCCTCTAATTTCCCAAAATCGACATGCACACCATTGGGATTGAAATTTTCCTTCATAACAACCACCAAACTAGATGCGGGATCCAATTGGGTCACCAATCTATTATCCTGAATCTGAAGAAGGCCTTGACTTGCTAATATTCCTCTCAAATGTGCCAGTTCCAACACACCCCTCCCAATCCAAAAGGTTGTTGCACGATAATGTTCTTAAAGGGAAGCTCAACATTGGCCTAAACTATTGGAAATATCTAGTTAAAAATGGCTTTCAGTTGCAATGAAAGTTTAAAAATTTTGAAAATCGAGACAGTTTGTGATATTTATAGCAATAAACCTTTTCCTAAAAAGTACCTGTGCTTTGAACGAGACAGATTTAATCGTTCACAGCTTTCAACTGAATGACCTTTTCTGCTATCTTTGTACTCCGATTTGCGTCAAGTGTGGGCTCGAGCAACATGAACCAAACACATAATAAGAAATGTTTTAATTACTTTCAGTAGGAAAGTAATTCTCTCAAATAGAAACTGGTAGAAATTGTAATTCCTAGAAAATAGAATTTATTCTTAAAAAATAAATCTCCACTATTTTCTGGCAGAATAATAATATATTAAAATTGTGTGTAAATAGCTCTACTAGTGTTTATATTTATAGGAAGAGATAAGAGAATCCCTATTGAATAAGAATACCATAAATAATATTTATTTAATAGAAAATGCTCCCCTAGTCTAACTAGAAGAGAGGGGGGCGACACCCCCTAGATAATAACGCTAAGGTTGCCACCCCTTATATGTAACATGAGGGGTTTTTGGCTTCTCCCGTATTAGGTCCAATTATATGTGTTTCCTAAACTTTTGGCCTAGCACTTTATATTCTATTCCAACCCAATATTTGTTTTCTATTTTAAAAAATATATATTATCTTATTTAATTAATTTCATTAAT
>CM025250.1:5867111-5892589 GCA_013677275.1 Gossypium schwendimanii
ATCATGATCAAGATAAAGTTTTGATGTACTTTAAATTCTAATAGTTATTAGAATTAGATCTCTACTTCTTTTATTCTTCTTATGCCTATAAATAGAGACTCTAATGAAGCATTGTAATCATCCCTTTGATTAATAAAGTACATTCTCTATTTCTTTCATATTTATTTTGTTCTTTATTCTTCCCATCTCTCTTTATTTTATAACAAAATAGACATATTTATTACATAGATGACTATTCTCCATGTTCCCAAGAGTGCCGCTCTGTATACATAATATCGCTCTTCAAACTGCCACCGTGGCGCATTCTTAACTTGGTCCCTCGTATCGTACTGGTTCAATTCCAAAAACTTGCATTACAAATAAACGCTTGTAAGTTTAATAGAACTTAGTGGATCTCAACCATTGTTACCTTTAAACGATGATGCCGAATTCCTTGACTTAAGAATTCTAGGCTTCCTTTCAAGTTTTGAAGGATACTTTTCTGATTCCTAGTGGAACTATATGCTAACCTCTAACTCGACCACCTTATACATGTTCCGCTCGATTGGCAGATTACAAACTTCCCACCTTATAGTGGATCCCATTTCTCAATCACTTAAAGATAAATATTGGATACATTTCCCAGAATGATATACCTACGGACACTACTCTTAATTAACTCATATACTGCTTTGGAAGTTGTCTGCATACCAGTCATGTCGTAACTTCACATCAACCCAAATGATGAACTTGGTTCGATAAAGGTAATATTTTAGATCACCTAATAAAAATTTAGATAACTTCAATACAAAATAGGAAAACTTCCAGATTTGGCGAACACTTACACCACCCATAATTACATATACGCCAAGCTCTCTTTCCATCCTAGCAAGTTACTATGGAAGATTCATTACTCGAGTGCACTGTCGAAGACTTTTTCAAAAAATACCTCAAAGACATACCCAGATCTCACCACAAAGCGGACTAACAACTCAATACTTAGGCATTACAGAATTTGCCTAATAGGCTTTCTAGTCATTATGCCACAAAGGCTTTACAAGTGACTTGCCACAAAGGCTTTCTAAATAAATCGCCACAAAGGCTTCCAAAATAAATCACCACAAAGGCTTTACAAGTGACTCACCACAAAGGCACCACATAAATCGTTGTGTTTGACGATATGAATTTGCCTAATATCAACATTACTTAAGGTTTGCCCATCACCACCCCCAAGACACACAAAAACCCCTAGTAGACAAATACGGCTCATTTGCCATTCCCAGAATGTGCCATGACCATGGTCTTTACACATATCTACCATGCTAGCCTTATCTCGAGTTTACTATCCCAACGGATGTTATCAAGCACCACCACGGGGTTTATTATCATATCACATATTTTCCTGACACTCTGTCTGAACCCCCTTATTGCCAACCATACTTTGCCATGCATCACTCTAATTTCACTCATACTCTTAATAGAATCATACTTCCTAACATATAATTTCCCATGCATGCTTACGACGCATAGTCATATTTATGCATCACATCGTACACTTCTGAACATACATACAGATGCTTCATAGAAAAACACAAACATACATACTAACTGCAACTCCTTAAGAAGATGCTCTCATTTATATAAACGTATATAGAGAATCATTATAATATAACATGGAAGTAATGGGTCTAGAGACTCACCAGAGACCTACCTTTTTCTCGGTCTAAAGCTTCTATTTCGATCGTTTGTCTCGATCTGGTAGCAACAAATGCTTACAAGATCATGAAATTTTCATTAGAATCTCTATTTATAGATAGTTTACTAACATTTCAACTATGTGCGACCCCCATACAAGGCCTTTCACTCACACCCTATTGTTCTTACACCACTTAACATCCTTACTCATCAACAATCATAACATACAGGGCTATAAGACTTACCAGAAGGTTGAACCATTCATTGATTAAATGAATTCTTAGCTATATTTTAATGAAGAAAAAAAAGAACATTTAGGTTAGAAAGAATGACGAGAACGTAGAGTAGAAAGAGAACCACCTGGAAGGTCTTCCCCATTCACTAGATATAAACTTTCTGTCCCCCTACTGTGGACTTTGACAAGTGACAATGCTTACCTAAACCAAATCTCTTGATTTTCTCACAAAAATCCGGGGGAAGGTAAAGAGAATTTGACGAAAATCTTTGTTATTGTTTGACCAGCCATTGAGAGGGTCTAATCAATCTAATTGACTCCCAATTAATCCTATTACGAGAACCAACTAAAATAGTACTCGTGTAAATCGGGCACACTATACCTTGATGGTGACTCACGTATGACGTGGTCTTAAAGACAATCAAATCTCCTACAACTTTATCATACATTTGATAAGCTCTTAGTGCTTAGCCAAAAATCTGGGGCGCACTCTTTCTTAAGTGTACCATTTCCTCACTTGAAGGTACCCTGTAACTAAATCCTCAGATACCGCTAACGGGCGGATACTTTAATGCTAGTGTGTGCTAATAGTCTAAATTACCAGCAAGTTAGCAGGGTGGTAGATTATACTACCATAGTGCCAAAACAATTTACATACATATTTACTCATCTTTTTGGATTTTCCATTTTTGAGGTGTGACAATAGATATAAAGATCAATTCATGTTATATGAAATGAGACACTAATACCCTAAGGCTGCGTTGATATTCTTGATTTTTTATTGTGTAAAATGAATACCCTGAGAGTGATCTAATAGATGGACAATATGGAATGCTATGTGAATTGAGATACTAAAACAAAACTTATTAATATGTGATATAATGATTTCCAACTTTGCTATTCAATTTGATTTCATGTTATTTATATATTAATTTCTAATTATGTTAGTGTCACTGAGTATTGCGTACGATTGTGTTTGTTTCAGTGCGCATGCTTCAGACATGTTTTTAGTATACAAAATTCGTAAAACATCCAAGGTCAGTAACTCAACTCAGCTCAAGTCAAGTTTATATTCCTTCTTTTAAAAATGGTTAATGACATGTACCTAGGTTGTTTGTGGTGGTTCAATATTGTTTTGGTCAATTTGGTATGCTTTGGTTGACTATGGACCTATAAGGTTTCTTTTGTTGAATTTTAATGCTTAAGTAATGAATGAGTATACATGGTTATAAGTATTAAGCCATTTATTTAACAACATTAGATTAAGGTGACTTGATTGCTAAGTTTTTCCAATGTTTGTTAAATTAATGCATATGAAATTGGTATGAAGTTTGCTTATGTTAGGTATAAATTGGTTAATGTTTGAATACATTTAAATGTTCATTTTAGGCCATATTACATTAGTGTCTCGAGACATAATGACCACTTCTCAAGATCCCAAGAACAAAATGACCAAATCGTGCATTTCTTGGTACATATCTCGAGACTTACCAAGCAAGTCTTAAGATATCATGATACAAGTCTCGAGACACAATGACCTATGTAGCGAGATGATAAAACATCGAAATTAGAGATTTGAAACAAAGGATCTGTGTCTCAGACATTAAGGCCTAAGTCCTTATGTCTCGAGACACATCAACATCGAATCAAAATAAAAATAAAATTCAACATGTCCCGAGACATGAAGGCCATGTCTCGAGACCCCCGTAGAATTTGGATAAATGAGTTTGGATTTGAGTCCTAACTTCGTATTTGACCTCGTACAACTACTAAATACTTTAAACTAGATCAATTGACATTCATTGAACATGTATATGTGATTTAATTGAAATTATACGTGATGTATTTGTTTGTATGTTAGCTAGTAAAATGATATCAAGTTAGTCTGAGTTGCTTCGGCAACGTAATATGATGTCACGCATTTGGATCAGGTGACTGAGTTAAGTATGGGGTGTCACAGAGAATCTCCTTCCTAAAATTTCTCCGAGTCTTATGTTCTACAATCATCCAACTCTCGAAATTCTAGGACGCCATCTTTTCCGTTAACTTTGAATTTGATAAAATACCTATAGAGGTACAGTCATCTGTCTGTAATTGACTACAAGAACCCTTCACATGACCATAACAAACACATTGAAAACAAATCAAAGGCAACAATTCATATTAAACACATTGAATTTTCTCCTCCACCTCCTTCTTAGAAATTAACGGACTTTTCAAATTAATGCTCACAGCCATTCTAGCAAAATGACCCTAAACCTTGCTATTTGTGTTATAGTCAATTTTAATGACCTTCCCAATAGTCGATCTAATAGCGATAAGAATTCTTCATTTGTACATAGCATTGGACAATCTTGGAAATTTAATCCATGCTATGACGTTCCTCGAGATATGGTCTTCAATAGAAAAAAATGACGACTAAGATTGAATCGTTAAATACTGACCAAAGATAACCTAAGGTCCATTTGTAAGAGCATTTGCACAGTCCTTGTCACTCTAAAATTTGACAAGATAGTAATCGTTCACTAAATCCATCAATTGAATGGCACTCAATAACTTTCAAAGAACTTAAATCTTATTGAGGAGCACATCAAAACCAATTCTATATCCTAATAATTTGATGACCATAATCTTTGACATGGTAGCATCAATAAGACTATGCACATGTTTGGAAAAATGGATTGAGGGCACTCCATCGGCTAAACCTATGATTATATGACCCTCCCCAAGGTCTATCTTCCACCTTGAAAGCGACATTCTTCCTTTTGTTAGATCTCGAATTACTAATCAATATAACCCTAAAAGAAGTCTACTACTCCTCTTGCAAAAAGTCCCTCCAAATCTATCGACCTTCCCTTTATCGATGCCTTCCCTAAGATCTAAAGCTAGACTAGCTATATCTCCCGTGTCTGACTCCACCATCACACATTCATCATCCTTTGATCCAGATCCTGTGACAACTTCCATCAATAAAACTTGTTTTCTTTGATTTTCTTTTTACCCTCAAAGTTTATAAAGTTAACACCAAAACTAGAATATAATGTGGATTAATTTACTCTGTCATGAATGATGCAATAATTGTGAAGTAGTTTCAAAAATAAGTTTAACTACAAAATTGACCCCTTAATTGTATCATTTTTCAATTAGGTATCTAAAGTTTTTTTTTGGAAAGTGGTACATAAATTATCAATTTCATCTCATTTTATATAAAAAAAAAAGGTACAAAATCCAATAAAACGTGACACATGTCATGTTCTTATGGCTGAAATTTTATTTTGGCGTAAAATTAGACGAAATAATACTTTTGACAAAAAATTTGTAGGTAAATGGAAAAAAAAGTATAATATAAGGGCTAATTTTAGATTTAAGCCAGAAACTCAAGAGAACCTTCGATAGCCATAACACCAGTAAATCTTATCCTCCAATCTCAATCCGCGCGTATTTCCACGCATTTCCATTTCGTATTCCTTTCAAAATATCTCCTCACGCGCTTTGCTCACCCTCCCGCTCTCTTCAGCTCCTCACTGTCGACTCCTCCATATCTTTTACTCCAAAACCTTTTTTCGATGGCGGATCCAAGCAGCCTCTCAGCTGTTTCCTCCGAAGATGCGGGGAAGTTCGGTTTCACGCGCGATGAGATGTACTCCAGTAACCTTGCCGGCACCGTCAACCCGTACGACCGCCACTTGTTCCTCCGCCATAAGTCGTATAACGATTGGGCTTCCCGTGTCGAAGAGGACGGCCTCCCTAATCTCCTCTCCTCCGCTCTTAAGTCTCGCAAAAACGACATCCCAGTCAAGGTAAGTTCGTTTCGTTCTATCAGCTCTCGTTTACTTTTAAGGTTTAAAATTGTCAATTAATCGTAGTTCTATATTTTTCTTTTCCGATATAGACACTGTTGACGGTTATTGAAGGAGCGGAATCTGACGGAGATGTGTTAGTTTTCCCTTAAATGATCAAATACAAGTAAGCTTTCCTTTTTTGCACCCTTTTTTTTTATTATAATAAATTTCTTTCTAAATGCCTTTTACTAGATCGGATGCTGTAAAACTTACAAAAGATGGAGCTGAACTTTACATTTTGTAATCTATAGGGTATGAATCTATTTTTCTTTCAGATGTTGAGTAAGAATCTGCTAAAATTTTTCTTAATGGAACTACTTTCTAGAAATATTTTTCATGTGGTCATCTAACTGTAAATCAGGAAATTAGCATTTCTTGAATTATGATTAAATATTTAGTTTAATGGGCATGTGTCATGTACAGTACCAAAAAAAAAAAAGGACATGTGCCAAAGTCTCAAGGCTGATTTTGGAGTAAAATGTAATCATTCTTCTGTAATTGTAGCTATGATGAGGATTAACATGTGTTTTGTTTATGTAATATTTTCTTATGTTTATTTGTTGAGTTGAGTTGAGATTTATTATTTTATTTTATTTCTTTTGTTTCTAGAATAATGAGAGAATGCTAAGATTATGAGTGAAGGGATTTTTATGCTGATTCTCTTTTATTGTATTGATGGAAGGGGTTTGACGGACTCCGATGTGGAAGGTTTTGTTGAGGATGTGCTTGTGAATGGCAAGCCATGGGCTTCTGGAGTGCAGGAAACATTGACTGGTTCATATATCTTTGTGTGCACTCATGGTAATCGTGACAAGAGATGTGGTATTTGTGGACCAGCTCTGATTCAAAAGCTGAATGAGGAGATTGAGTTGCGTGGACAGAAGGATCAGATGTTTGTAAGTGCTTGCTCTCACATTGGAGGGCACAAGTATGCTGGGAACTTGATTATCTTCAGCCTAGATTCTGAGGGAAAGATCACGGGCAACTGGTAATATCATCATCAGCATCACTATGTCATTACGCTTCTATGTGTTGAACGGATTTTTATATTATTGGTCTTTTGCCTTCAATGGTTGCAGGTATGGCTATGTTACTCCAGAAGATGTGCCTGAGTTACTTGATCAGCAAATTGCAAAAGGAGAAAAAATACAACACCTTTGGAGGTTTGTGGTTTTTTTAATTTATGCTGTACTTAAGTTGGTTGAATCTGTAGTATTCCAGTTTGTTCTATTTCTGGGTACATTCATCTATTGGAGATGAACTTACTACCTCAAACTTGTGTTAGAAGAATTTTTGACCCATCAACTTTGTCACTAAGTACTTGAAATGCAGAATTTTGGAAGCTATTCAGTCACTGAAAGATTTTGTAGATTACTCTTAGTGCTGCAGCCATTGATTGACTTAACTTGCTCTCAAGGCAGCCAATAGTATTTCATGCACATAACTAATAGTAATTGGCTCTTAGCTTTAGTTTGCCTAGAAAGATTTGGAATTCTGATTCCAAACACAGTGCTTGAATATTTTGTTTCTCATAAAACCAAGGTTTTCAGAACTGGACTGGTAGTTGAACCGGTCAGACCACCAGTTTTTGATTTGACCAGCTCATTCGGTTTAATTGAATAAATTGTTAAAAATTCATAAAAAATAAAAAATTATTTTTAAAAAAAGTGAAAACCGGTTCAACCAGTTTTTTGAGCTCAGTTCTGAGTTGTTCATGGGTCAACCGGTGAACCCCTCTCCAGACCAATACCCCGGCTGGTTCCTGGTCCAACTGGTCTAATCGGTCAGTTCGGTATAAACAAAAATTGCCTAAAATGCTCTAATGAAAGTTTTCTTTTCTGTCTCTGTGCTCCTTATTTTTGTTAGGATTTTAGTAAAATCGTTCACACTTCAACTGCTTATTTTACAGTGTGCCTTGCCGGTAGGAAGCTCCATGTCAATTGTGTGACTCATCGCATATGCCATATTAAGCTTTCAATTGTTTCTAGTGTTATATTTTTCTGTTATACTTAGTAAGTAGTTCACTTATATTCTTCTCAATTAAATGTAAGATGAAAACATGTATAATCCATACATCTACAGGGGTCAAATGGGGGCTTCTACTGAAGGAGGTGATAAAACAGATGAACAGAAGCTTCCAAATGGGACTGAAGTGAGGAAAAATGAGAAGCACGAAGAAACTACTGCTCAGAAGACAAAAGAAAATGTGGATGGTTGTTGTCAGGGTGCTAATGGGTTTACCTGTTGCATGACTGCTAGTTTGGAAGCAAATGAAAAAGAGAAAAGTGAAGAGCCAAGAGAAGTGTGTGGAAAGACTGGGATGTGCAAATTGACAAGCTGGGTAGAATCATGGGAGCAACATCACGTTCTTACAGCAGCAGCCGTGGTTGGAGTTGTTGCAACCATTGCGGTGGCTTATAGCTATTATAGAAGGTCAGGCTGAAGTAATCCTTGTAATCCAATGTCTTACTGTTTGCTTGTGTGTTGTGTACCCCTTTTTTTGGTCCCTGAGGAAAAATAGTTAGTAAAATAATCCTCCAAACCACAAACTTGTTTGGGAGATTGATACTATAGTCACTTTTTACTATACAGGGATTTGAAGTACCAAACTTTAGCTGGTGTAGGGATGAAATATTACCCCCACTGGTTTTTTCCAGTTGATATCTGCTCAAAGTTAGATATTTCATTATATGTATGACTTTGTTTTTATTAACATTATATGAATGGAGTTTGAGTGCTTCATCTTGACACAATAGTCCTGGTTTTTGTGGAGATATTGTTTTCTTTCAATGATTTGCAGAAGAGTCTCTTTCAACAGGTTATAAGAGAGCCTTGTTTCTCTTTCAACAGGTTATAAGCTCTTATTTCAGTATTTTTTTTCCCGTAGTGATGGCAATGGATGGTAAAAATCGATATCCACATTATTTGATTTGATTTTTGTGGATTTGGATGTTAGTTTTACTATCCATGGTGGATTCTCTTATATATCTTAGATTTGAATTGCTGCGGTTTTGGTTTGGATAGTGTTGGAAATCCGAATTCATGTAAAGTGCAGATAACTTGTTTGAATTAATTGCCTTTGCATTCACTGATGTTAGAAAATCAGGTTAAGCAGCACCAAATACCAGTATTTAATTACAGAGATTTCAATTACCTTTGAGTGAGCCTGAAATCTATAGGCTAAAGAGTTATCATCCTAAAGACCAACCTCAGTGTTGAACCTGTAACTTTCTCTCCATCTTGCATCGCCATCATAATATGCTCTACAATGTCATGCTTTGATTGTTTACTTGTTGTCGACGCGTAATCTAGTAGTGCCATTGCTTTCTGTCAGCTTAGATGACTTTTAACCTTTTCGGAACAATGGATAAGTTGAAGCAAGCTATATATTACACCAGAAGAAGCCATTTTGATGTAATTATCTGACGACAAATTGACAGATTCCAAAGTGTAGCTATTGCATCTATAATTGATTGCATGCTAAAGCTACTAATATTGTTTGGATCATCATTTACCAGGTTCAGGATTTCTACAATGAAGCAATTACCAGCTTGTTAGCTGTGGAAGATGGCAAGATCAACATCGCAGCGATCATAAGTTGGGTCAGTTCTGGATTTTGGCATCGAAAAAGGTCCAACAATGCAGCAGGTATGACCCCAGCTTCTTCCTCTGCCGGAGGCAATAGAGAAGCTTCAATGGCTTCATCATCTTGTGACTGAAGCATTGAGATCAATGGTGAAATAATCCCTGTTGTTTCACCCAATCTATGCTATTGCTTGCTGCTTAACTTACCGAGTCGAATAGTAGCTCGAATCTGCAGTTCTTTGTCCAGAAATAGAGTTAAAAAGGTGATACATAATGAAAAAAATCATGATTAAAAAAAGGTAAAAGTAAAAAAATTAACGGACATGGAAAAATTTTCACTAAAAATGTATTAAATGCTAACCTGTTTAGGGTATGCATAATAATTATGTGGATATTAAATATTGCTTAAGAAAATAAAAAGTAAATAGTAATTATAATTGAGATTGAGATATATTTTGGGTTTTCTATTATTTTCAAGATATAATGGTCGATTAGGTTATTGATTTTGGAATCTTCTAAAAATGTTTTAATTGTTTATTTTATTATGAAAATATAGCTTGTGGTGTTGCATGCATATTAAATTGAGATTTACTTTTTCTATTTTTAATTTTTTTTCTCTATTTTCCTACAACAAACGACCCATGTTTTTCATTTCATTATGTACCTAATATAGGTTTTTTATATAAATATACTTTAAATTTTTTCATATCTATATGTATATTATACTATTAGGTATTAGGCCAACTTTGGTATGATGGAAAGCGTATTTTTTTTTGGAAATTTAATTAGTTGGGTAGTGATTTCAATATTTAGTATGTCAAATTTTATTTATTTTAATTGGAATCTAATTTTTTTTGAAAGTTACTTTTCCATAAACATGTTGTGGTTCCCATGGTAAAAGGTAAGAATGGTACTTTCTCATGTAGATTAGAAATTTAAAAAATATCAAAACGAAATTAATCTTATTTTATATTAGTTTAGGGTATTAGTATATAAACGAAGATGAAGCTATTGCCTCCTTCCTACTACTTGATTTTCTCTACAACAGATTCTTCAAAAGTAAGTTTTTTTTCTCTAATTTTATTTTGAGTAAATTACATTCAAGGTTGCTAAATTATTAGTAAGTTTATATTTTGGTCACTCAATTTTAAAATATACAAAATCGTTGTTGTATGGGCTTCTCTGTTCATATCACCTACAACAATCAAAAGCTTTCCTCCTTATTTTTTATAGTTAGTTTCTTTTCATGAAACAACTTTGAATGTCACGAATTTGCAACTAAAATTCGAATAACTTTTTTCTTCGATCTTAGATATTAATCGTCAGATAGAATTATATCTAAGTTATGTTCTTCTACTTGTCGATGGAAATCGATCTGTCGTACTAATTGTAGAATCGTAGCTTGGAGTATGCTAGTTGAACTTTTTTAAAAATAAACTTAACAACCTAGTGACTTAACAAAAAGCTTTTGTATAGTTTAGTGGCTTAGATGAAAATTTTTGAATAGTTTAATTACTATTTTGTAACTTTTTGAAGTTGAATGACCTAAATGTAAATTTACTAATAGTTTAGTGACCTTAGATGTAGTTTACACTTTTATTTTTTTATATATGTATTTCATATATATTATATGGTTTACATACTATATTTTTTTTTTTCTATTATTTTTTTCTTTTAGTATATTAATTGAAAATTCAATTTTATTATAGTATTAACGAATCGAGCAAAAAGAAAAAAATTTAAGGTTTAAGTTTGGCTCTAAGACTAATTTGACCATAATTTTTTTTGCATGATTTACCTTTCAATTATGGTTTGTTGTATATGATTAAGAATTTTATTGAAATAATTTTCGAGAATGAGCAAATGATTGACAGCTTATTTAAAAGTGGAATAGATAACACAAGAGCTCAATCAAATCCTGAAGCAGTTATGTATCATATTCAAGTAAAATATCCAACATAAATTATGTTACATTGGAGTTTTGAAGAAAAATGTAAAAATTATCAATTAAATTTTAATACTAAATATGTATTTCAAATATGTGTTAAGATTTAAGTTTATTATAAAAACTAAGTACATTAATATTATATTTCATTTAATAATGGTAAATTCATAAATCATCATTACATTTTTAGGAAAGTAATTAACAAACCCAATGTGATAATGTAACTTTTCCAAGATTTTAATTAATATCTTTCAATATATACCAAAGTTGTAAAGTAATCTTCTTGGTGTAAACTCGAAATTATATAGGATTTTTCTAATAGTTTTTACCACTTTTTTACTTAAAAAACTATCAATCTTGAGTATTTGTTAATTAATTAAGTGAATTTTGCTTAAATTTTAATAATGGACATGAATTTATAAAGTATGCAAATTTGTGCCTTTTTATATGATTTTGTGCATAAAATTAAAGTATTTCATGTTATTTATTAATATGTTAAATTTTACTTCTGCAGTGGGACCACAGAGTTGAATTTATTATAATATTGCATAGACATTAGCTATTATTCTCATGTGTTGGACAACAAGACCAAGCTTAGTGGGTCATCAAGATGCCACCTTGACCCAATAAAAAAAGATGATACATGTTGGTCAAGTCTACAAGCTAGTTGGGTCATTAACCATCTAGTTCAAGAGAAGAGAGGCCCAATTCGACAACCACAATTGGGCAACCAATAAATCAATTTTGGGACAATTATTTGAAGTTCCTCACACTTGGAAGAACATTGGAAATCAGCACACAAGATTTGCTTGAGAAACCATCCACCCCTTGCATTATTTAAGCATGAACCAAACCACATTTTCTTCCACATATCATGGCCAGCCACAGAAGGGAGAAATCCAAGGGATTGTTGCTGCTATTTTTAGTAAATTCTCCCACCTACTTCAAGTATAAATACCACACCTATCTCACATTTTCAACCATCCCTTACTCATCCCTTCATCCCTCATTTTCACAACATTCTTCATTCTCTCTCTTGCTCTCTTCATCCACCACGCCTATCATTCCATTTTTCCCTTAGTTTTTAGCTAGCAAAAGCCTTGAAGAGATCATCTTTTGGTCAGTCACCTTGAAGAGCTATTAGCAAAAGTGCAACAGGAGGAGCGGAGGAAAACACCTTCAATCAAAGTCTGCCAGACTGCCGACATGAAATGGAGTTTATTCTTCCATTGTTTTAAAATGGTAGCTTAAATTTGTTTAGATAGATTAATTGCATTAATTCAATGAGATTTGTTTGATTTGTATAGTTTTTAGGTTTATGTGATTAAACTATTTCAAACTAACACGTCCCTGTTACTTCACATAAATACTAAGAAACCTTTAGTTTAATATGATAAGTAAAATGCATGTTTCACTAAGTATAAAATTCTGAAAAGACTTAATTTGATTTCCAAACTTACGAAAAATCGAGTTGCCATGGAATGTTTTCCGAACACTGTTAAGAATGATGAAAATGAATCAAGTTGATTAATGTAGTTATCCTAGCCTATTCCTGTTATTGATTGTTGAAGTTGTGTTTCTGCTGCTAAATCCATTCATACATTTAGACAATTTGCATACTTGGATTAAAATTGCATTAGAGATCATTTTTGCATCTAGTTAAATTAATCTAGTTTGATCACCATCACTCAAATTATTGTGCTTTTATTACCAAATTGTTAACTTATAATTTTACAATTAATCAATTAACATACACAGTCCTTGTGGAGATGATAACACTTTTACCTACTTATTACTTGATAATGACTGTGTACACTTGCACAAACCGAGCGTAACAAGTTTTTGGTGCCGTTGTCGAGGACTGTTGGCATAATAATTTTTTTGAAATTATTTTTCCAGTTTGGTTTTTATCTAACTTCTAACTTTACTAATTTATTCTTTATTTTTTTGCTTTATTTTCAGGTGTTTCTGAGCATAGATCGAATTATCGATATATTACTTGTAGACCTTGAGATCGAGTGGACATTTAGACAGAAAAGACATTAGAGATAAGCTCAAAGGCAAGTCGAGATGGACTCTTGAAATCAAAATGATGGACAAGGTAATAGAGCCAATCATTTGCACAATTTAATTCTTCTTGTTGATGATATGGATCGTGCCATAAGAAAATACACTATGCCACTTTTCAATGAATTAAATCCGGGAATTAAGAGGTCAGATATTAAGGCACCATAATTCGAATTGAAACTGGTGATGTTTCAAATTCTTCAAACGGTGGGTTAGTTCAGTGGTATGCCCATGGAAGATTCACATCTTTACCTTTGATTACTCATGAAGGTGAGTGATTCATTTAAAATAGTCGGTTTTACTGAAGATGCATTGAGGTTGAAGCTGTTTCTATATTTGTTGCGAGATTGAGCATGAGCATGGCTGAATTCGTTGCTACCAAGTTTAATATCTACTTGGCAATAATTAACAGAAAGTTTTTTGGTTAAGTATTTTCCACCGACTAAGAACTCCAAGTTGCAAAATAAGATAACCACTTTTTCACAATTGGATGAAGAATCCTTGTACGAGGCGTGAGAAAGATTCAAGGAGTTACTTCGTAAGTGTCCTCATCATGGGATTCAACATTGTATCCAATTGGAGACATTTTATAACGGTCTAAACACACACAAGAATGATGGTAGATGCTTCTGCGAATGGTGTGATTTTGTTTAAGTCTTATAATGAGGCTTACGAGATCATTGAGAAGATCGCTAGCAACAACTATCAATGGCCAACAAACCGAGCAACTTGAGGAAGACGAATAGTTGAAGTGCACAAAGTGTACGCACTAACATCACTCTCAGCTCAAGTATCTTCTATTTCCTCAATGTTAAAACAGTTTACCACTAATGGTTCTAATAATTTTGCAACTCAATCACCAAGTCCATATGATGTTGTTTTTTGCGTATATTGTGGGAATCACCATTCTTTCGAGAATTGCCCTTCAAACCTTGAGTCTGTTTGTTACATAAGGAATTAGTCTCAAAATTGAAGTGGACAAGAACCATAGTTCCACTTTAATAATCCTTCATGGCGTAATCATCTGAATTTTTCTTGAAGTAACCAAGGAAATGGACCGAACAACACCTA
This sequence comes from Gossypium schwendimanii, assembly GCA_013677275.1. NCBI lineage: Eukaryota > Viridiplantae > Streptophyta > Magnoliopsida > Malvales > Malvaceae > Gossypium > Gossypium schwendimanii. Next base: position 5,881,531 of record CM025250.1, read on the forward strand.
CATGCGGCATTGACTTAAGGGTTTAACCAACAAGCTTCAAAACCACTTCAAGCTGAATTACCAAACAGTTTGGAGGACTTGTTGAAGGCGTACAACGTGAAAAATGATGCCTTAATCTATAGTTAAGTAGTAACATTGAGAAATCTAGAGAACCAGTTGGGTCAGTTACCTACTGAGCTTTGTAATAGACCACAAGGAGCTTTGTCGAGTGATTTAGAAAATCTAAGGAAATTGGGTAAGGAACATTGTAAGGTAGTTGCATTATGAAGTGGTAAGATTTTGGAAGCCAAAAAGGTTGTGATTGAGGATGAGCCAATTGAGAAGGAGGAAAGTCAACCAACAACTGAAGTTCCTACACCAGAAAAGCTAGATGTTGAGAAATCTGATGAGGTAAAATCTAAACTAGTGTATTCTAATAAGCTAACACCTTCTTTTGTAGATTTGCCTCTTTAAAAAAGCTGTCTGATTCAACCTAAAGTTTCATCACCTCCATAATCTCAAAGACTCCAACAGCATAAGTAGAAACAATAGGTGTAATTCAAGAAGTTCTTGGATGTTTTAAAGCAACTTCACATCAACATCTCGTTAGTGGAGGCTTTAGAGCAAATGCTCAATTATGTGAAGTTTATGAAGGATATTCTATCCAAGAAGAAAAGACTTAGTGAGTATGAGACGGGAGCCTTAACAAAGTAGTGTAGTGAATTCTTACAGAACAAGCTACCATCAAAATTGAAAGACCCTAGAAGCTTTACTATACTTGTAATATAAGAGAATCTTATTGCAGTAAAGCTTTGTAAGATTTAGGAGCAAGCATCAACTTGATACCCAAATATATTTACAAACTGTTGGGAATAGGTGAAGTAAGAGCCACTACATTGACACTTCAACTAACATATTAATTTTTAGCATATCCCGAGGGAAAGATCGATGATGTTTTGGTAAGAGTTGATAAATTCATTTTTCCTGCTAATTTTATTGTCTTAGATTTTGAAGTAGATAAGAAAGTGTTGATCATCATTGGGAGACCTTTCCGGGAAGAATATTGATAGACGTGCAAATAGAACTCACGATGAGAGTTCAGGAATGTTCTTAAAGCTATAAAATTTCTTGATTCGATGGAGGAATGTTCAGTAATGAAGAAGCTAAAAACCTTAGTTTATATAGAATAGGAGAACAATTTTGAAGACCCATTGGAGAACACTTTAAGGTCTAAGCCATTGGAAGATGAAAAATGTAATGAAAACATGGCTTTGATAGAAGCCAATCCGAGGGATTATGTTTAACCAGCACGGTTTGAACCACTAGAATTGAAAGTTTGGGAATTTACACAACCAAATTTGTCAATCAATGAACCACCTTAATTCGAACTTAAGGTACTTCCTTCCCATTTAAAATAAGTATATTTAGGCAACTGTTCTACCTTGATTGTGATTGTTTCAACAGAATTAACAGAACACCAAAAGGAGCAACTGATTGCTATTTTAAAGAAATTTAAAAAGGCAATTGGTTGGACCATAGCTGAGATTCGAGGTATAAGCCCTCCCTTCTGTATGCACAAGATTATTTTAGAGAAAAGTGAGCAAGCTAGAATCAATGGGCAAAAGAAACTTAATCCTATCATGAAAGTGGTAGTGTGGAAGGAAGTGATCAAATGGTTAGATGAGGGAATTATCTACCCCATCTTAGATAGTTCATGGGTAAGTCCAGTACAATGTATACTAAAGAAAGGTGGAATCACGATTGTCGAGAATGAACATAATAAGTTAATCCTGACGAGAACTGTCACGGGTTGGAGAATCTGTATTGACTACAGAAAGTTGAACAAAGCCACTCGAAAGGATAATTTTTCGTTGCCTTTCATGGATCAGATGTTAGATCGATTGGTAGGTAACAAAGTTTACTGCTTTTTAGATGGATATTTGGGATACAACCAAATAGTTGTAGCCCCAGAAGACCAACATAAAACCACTTTTACATGCCTGTACAGTACATTTACTTTTAGGTGAATGCCTTTCAGCTTATGTAATGCATCTGCCACATTTCAGCAATCTATGATGGCAAATTTCACTTATATGGTGAAAAATTTTGTCGAAGTTTTCATGGATGGTTTTTCTATTTTTGGCAACACTTATGATGTTTGTTTGTGTAATTTGGCTAAGATACTAAAAAGATGCGAGGAGACAAATCTTGTCCTTAACTAGGAGAAATGTCATTTTATGGTTAAGGAGAGAATTGTCTTAGGACATAAACTTTCCAAAAACAAGATTGAAGTTGATAAATTGAAGGTGGACGTAATTGAAAAATTACCACCACCAGTTAGTGTGAAAGGAGTTCGTAGTTACTTAGGGCATGTCAGTTTTTATCGAAGGTTTATCAAGTATTTTTCAAAACTTTCTAAACCTTTGTGTATGCTTTTATAAAAATGTATTTTTTTTTTTAACAAAGCATGTTTAAAAGCTTTTGAGGAATTGAAAAATCGTTTAATCTTAGCCCCAATAATTGTTACACCTAATTGGAACTCTCCTTTTGAATTAATGTGTGACGCAAGTGACTTCGCTGTTGGAGCTATGATGGGTCAAAAAAGAAACAAAATGTTTTACCCTATCTATTATGCAAACAGAATTTTGACAGGAGCCCAACTCAATTACACGGTAACTGAGAAAGAACTTTTTGTTGTAGTTTTTACTTTTGAAAAGTTCCGTTCATATCTTATAAGTACTAAAGTTACAGTATTTACTGACCATGCGACCATTAAGTACTTGCTCACGAAGAAAGATGCTAAACCAAGGTTAATTTGATGGATACTTTTACTATCAAGGGTGTTGAAAACCAAGTAGCTGACTATCTATCAAGGTTGGAACAAAATGAGATAATCCCTTCACTTTTTCCAATTAATGAAAAATTTCCTGATGACCATATCTCCGAGGTAAGTCAAATTCATGAAACACATTGGTTCACTGATTTTGCAAAGTATTTAGCATGTGGAATAATTCCTCAACAAATGAAATACCAACAAAGGAACAAATTCCTTCATGATAGTCGATATTATTCATGAGAGGATCCGTTTTTGTTTAAACAATGTGCAAATAACATAATCAGAAAGTGCGTAGCTGAAAGTGAAATTGTCGGATCTTGTACCATTTCCATTCATTTCCTAATAGGGGACACTTTGGTGGTTCCCGTACTACGGCAAAGATTTTACAAGCAGGATTCTTTTGGCCAACAATGTTTAAGGATGCATATGCATATGTGAAAAACTGCGATAGATGCCAAAGGAAGAAAAACATATCAAGGAGGAACGAGATGCCCTTGACAAATATTTTAGAGGTTGAATTATTCGATGTATGGGGAATTGATTTTTTAGGCCCGTTTCCTTCTTCTTACAGGAATAAGTATATTTTGGTAGTTGTGGATTATGTATCCAAGTGGGTTGAAGTCAAGGCATACCCAACAAATGATGTTAAAGTAGTTATGTGATTCCTACATAAGCATGCGTTTACACGGTTTGGGACTCCGAGAGCTATAACTAGTGATGAAGGATCTCGCTTTGTAAATAAATGGCTTAAATGGTTGCTTAACAAGTACGATGTGAAACATAAAATTGCTATTGCCTATCACCCATAATCAAATGGGCAAGTTGTAAGGGTGAATTGTGAAATTAAAGGTATTCTTGAGAGGTTAGTGTGCCTTAATAGAAAATATTAGTCTCGAAGGCTCAATGATGCTCTATGGGCCTATCAAATTGCTATTAAGACACCATTAGGAATGACTCCTTATCGATTAGTATTTTGAAAGGTGTGTCATTTGTCGCTTGAATTAGAAAATAAAGCTCACTAGGTTTTGAAACAATTAAATTTGGATATTTAGCAAGTCGGTGAGAGAAGAATGTTATAGCTTGACGAGTTGGAAGAGTTGAGGTTATTTTCATACGATAATGCCAAGATGTATAAAGAAAAGACTAAGAGATGTCATGATAGTCGTGTACAACCTCATGAATCCAAAAAAAGTTAGAAAGTGTTGTTGTTTAATTCGAGGCTAAGGTTATTTCCTGGGAAGCTCAAGTCCCGATGGAAAGGACCTTATACCATCTATAAAGCTTATCCATATAGAGCTGTAGAATTGTACGACAACCAGGGAGGTATGTTTAAAGTTAATGGTCAACATTTCAAACACTATTGGGATGGTTAAGTTGAGCGAATTGAAACTTCATTCAATTTAATAGACACTTAATTTTTCATGTCTTTACTTTTTAATAAATAATTAGAAATTATTTTTCTTGAATTATTACATTTAATTAGGACCATTTGTGACCCCTCCAACCTTTAATGGGAATTAATTTAATATAATATTTTGAGAATAAATTTTCTAATTAACTTTAAAATTTTAATTTTCATTCTAATCTTGTTTTTAATGTTAATTTTACTTGTTTATGTTTAATAAGGGGGTCAAATTGGCCCAAGTACTAATCAGTTTATTTCATTTTACGTAGTCTAGTTTGTAAATACAGTTTGGGCTCAAGGCCTGAAACAACAAAGAGGAGAAAATTTACTCCACATTGTCGTCCAAAGGGTTCCCAAAAACCTATTGTTGCCGCCACTTTCTTTTCCATCTTACCTTGCCGCCCAACCCCCCTTTGTAGTTAAATTTTTGCTACAAGTTTTCCCTAATTTACTATTATATAAACCCCTCTTTACCACTATATTTTTCACAACCATTCAAGCAATTAGCTTAAACCCTAGCCACTTATTCTTTTTCCTCTTAGCCATCGGCCTTAAATCCCGAATAATCTCCCTAATTTCCTTTCTTTATCACAAAACCCTCTTTATTGCCGCTGCATAACTCTTATCGAAACAATCTTATCATCGCTGCAAGCCTTCCACCACCACAATCCCGTTGCTTTTGTAAGCCTATCACCATCACAAACCTCTTGCTACCATCTATTGCCAATTTCTTTTCCTTTCCTTTTGCCAAAATTCTGCCTATTTTTAGGGAAAAATCACCATGTCTTACAAAAGAACTAGATCTTCCAAGACCTCTACAGAAAATTCGATCGTGATTCAAATTGAGGAAGCGAAAGAAATGTTTGATTCCATCTTCAAAAATCAACCTATGATGCAGGAAAAAAGTTTCAATTTGAAGGGCAATGACAAGTTGGTGGTGCCCCTGCCAATTCAAAAAACAATTAATGCCCTCAATTGAAACTATTTCTGTGATGTGCAATCACTACCTGAAGAAGAGTTAGTTTGAGAATTCTATGCTAAATCATGCCAGATGCTACTGAAGTTCTTGTTCACAAAAATAAGGTAACCCTTACTTCTAAGTCAATTAATATTTATTTAATCTGCCTGATGTTGAAGAAGATGAGTACTTTGCCATGATGACAAATATAAATTGGGATTTTCTTCAACAAGTGCTTAATGTTGTTGCAAATCCGTTATCCTAATAGATTATAAGAAAGTATGGTAGTCATTCTAGCCGAAAGGAATATTTAAAACCGATGGCTAAGGTATGGTTCTACTTTGTTCGATATAGCTTCATGCCTATCTCACATAGTTCCACCATCTCGATGGAACGAATGCTTTTGTTGCATGTAATTATGATAGAAAGGTCTATCAATGTTGGGAAAATTACTCTCAAGGAGATCCACGATTATGCCAGAAAAAGGTAGAAAGTGTCTACTTTCCATCATTGATTACTTCACTTTGCTTAAGGGCCCAAGTTAAATCAAAAGCAAACTTGAAGGGCTAGTATGTTCAATGTTGCATCATAGCCCATGATCTTGAAAGGTTAGTGGAAAATGTCCATGAGTTAAACCCAATTGAACCGAGTGAACCAACCAAACTAGAAAGTGATGACTTGTCCAATAAATCTAAATTGAAATCTGACTCAGTTGAGGAGACAGATGAAGTAGAATCTGAAGAAGAACCAAACAACCCCGAACCGATGGTGGAACCTAATGTTACTGAACCAGTAAAGCTGAGTTTTAATCCTAAGTTGACCATGCCAATGCGTACTTCAAATACTATGAAGAAATCAAAATTTTCAACTATGATGGATATGTGGAAATTCATGCATAACCAATAACAGGCCTATTGGAGGTATGCAATTTGAAATACTTTTAAGAATATCTCTAACACTTTTGTTCCTGAGTTCCCAGATCTTATCTTCGAGACAAGGCAAGAAGAGCTTATGGGATCAAGTGTGACCAAGAAGGGAAAGGAGAAAGACTTAGACGACAATTTGAATTAAAAAGGGGGAAATTTCTTTTTTTTTAGTATTTTTAGTTATTTACTTTCGCAGTTAGTTGTTTTCACACAATAAAATTGCAGGCATGAATAAAATAAAGTTCAATGCCTCTACTCTAATAAAAAAAAAACTAAGTAGTGTGGTAATATGAATGAACATGTCTAGGATTGGATTGTTGAGAAAGACTTAGTACTTAAGCAGTCTTCATGAGTCACCTCTCTTTCTTGCTATCCTAACCTGTGTTTAGTTCTAATTCATTACTTTGCTTACACAATTAGGACTTTGTTTCTTTTTAAGGTGGGGGCAGGGCAATATTAACATGAAATTTATTTAGAATAGCAGTTAGCATCAATTTTAAATTTTTTTCTTAAGTATGTTTCAATGATTACACATAAGTATGTTGAAATAAAATGATGTTTAGAGAAAAAAAATTTAATAAGTTAGCTCAAATGCAAGTATGATTTTTTATTTTATGTGAGTTTTTTTTTTATGTTCTCTTGAGTTATGGAATGCTTGTATGTTCTTAGGTCGTATGTAGCCTTCTGCCATGAAAATTGAACTTCTTTTGAAATAGACATGCATGAAGGTTTAATCCTTAGAAATGACTTAGTAACTTTCTTGAGGAAAAATCCTAGGAGGCATAAGAATCTAAACATGATTTAGGCACATTTTCTTCGGATCATTTGAGCATTTCGAGCCTACCATATGAAAGTGACCTTTGAAACCTTAATTTTAGCCTTCAAGCCTATTTTTGATGTTTACCTACATAATAAGCCATTTACCATCTATTTTTTAAATCTTATCTTATTTTTGCACCTATCTTAACTATACTTGTCATGGTGAGTAAAGATCGAGGAAAAATTCAAACAGATTTACATGTTATTAATATGTTCAGAGGTGTTTAAAAAAGAGAGAGAGAGAGAAAGAGAGCTCTATTCGAATATCAAGCAAAAAGAACAAAATAAATAGCTCAAAGTATTAAGAAATATTGGGCATGTGCTTCAAAATTAAGTTTGAGGGGGTGAAGAATCCATTAGTTGGAGAGATGTACCTCAAATTGATCCAAGGCAAAGCTAATGTTAAGATTACTGAACCTAAAAATTCACTTCTCTTTTATCCTTACCTTGAGCCTAGCCCCGTTACAACTGTATAAAAGACCTATTAATTTTGATGATTATGCTGAGTATATTAGTGGAGAGTAATTACTAAGTTTAACATATAAGGACCATTAACTAAACCTTATGATTGTTCTATTTGATTTATAAGAAATTTTGATTAAATGGTGAATGATATGTATGATCTTCAAAAGCATGCACTTTATGACTTGTGCTAGCATATTTCCGCGCTTAGAATAAAAATTTTGAAATAATGTTTGCATATGAGCGACTTATCAATAAAAAAAGTTTGTGAGCATGATTTTGTTGATGCATGATTATGTGCAAAGATTGATGCTGCTGAATCATATTGCAAAATTGCCTTAGCAAAATTTTTTGCTATACCTGAACATTACTTGGGACAAGCAATGGTTTAAGTTTGGGGGTGTGTAAACTTGAAATTATATAGGATTTTTCTAGTAACTTTTACCACCTTTTTATTTAAAAATAATATTAATCTTGATTATTTGTTGATCAATTAAGTGAGTTTTGCTTAAATGTTAATAATAGATATGAATTTATAAAGTATGTGAATTTCTGCCTTTTTATATAATTTTGTGCATAAAATTAAAGTATTTCATGTTATTTATTAATATGTTACATTTACTTATATAGTGGGACCATAAAGTTGAGTTTATTATAATGTTGCATGGGCATGAGCTAATATTCTCATGGGTTGGACCATAAGAACAAACTTAACGGGTCATCAAGATTCCACCTTGACCTAATAAAAAAATATATGATACATATTGGTCAAGTCTACTAGCTAGTTGGGTCATTAACCATCCAATTCAATAGAAAATAGGCCCAATTCGGCAACCACAATTGGGCAGCCAAGAAATTAATTTTGGGATAATTATTTGAAGGTCCTCACACTTGGAAGAACATTGGAAATCGGCACACAAGATTTGCTTGAGAAACCGTCCACCTCTTGTATGATTTAAGCAAGATTTCATACTTCAATCAAGCAACCAAACCACCTTCTCTTCCACATATCATGGTCTGCCATAGGAGGGAGAAATCAAAGGGATTGTTGCTACTATTTTTAGTAAACTCTCCCACCTACTTCAAGTATAAATACCACACCTATCTTACCTTTTCAATCATCCCTTACTCATCCCTTCATCCCTCATTTTCACAAATTTCTTCATTCCCTCCCTTGCTCTCTTTATCCATCACACCTATCATTCCTTTTTTCCTTTAGTTTTTAGCCAGCAAAAGCCTTGAAGAGATCATCTCTTGGCCGACCACCTTAAGGAGCCATTAGTAAAAGTGCAACAGGAGGGGCGAAGAAAAACACCTTCAATCAGAGTCCACGAGACTACTGACTTGAAATAAAGTTTATTCTTCCCTTGTTGTTTTAAATTAATTATGTTTGCAATGTGTTTTGTGATCTTGACATCAACAATGGTAGCTTAAATCTGTTTACTAGGTTAATTGCATTAATTCAATGAGATTTGTCTGATTCATGTTTAAACTGTGTGTGCCTCAGTCAATCATGTTTTCAATTAAAGTCAAGTATGTATTTCATTCATACGTGATTGGATGCATTAGAATTAGCTGAGCGATCCTAACCAAACGATGGCTAGTGGACACAATAGTTGAAAAGTGCATGCTTAATTTAGATCCTGACCCGATTAAATTGAAGGTTCATAATAACTTTAATGAGCTCTATTATCTTGCATAGTTTTTAGGTTTATGTGATAAAAATGTTTCAAACCTAACCCATCCCTGTTACTTCACATAAATACTAAGAAACTCTTAGTTTAATATGATCAGTAAAATTCATGTTTCACTAAGTATAAGATTCTGAAAAGACTTAATTTGGTTACCAAACTCACAAAAGACCGAATTGCCATGGAATATTTTTCGAACACTGTTAAACATGATGAAAATGAATCAAGTTGATTAATGTAGTTATCCTAGCCTATTCATGTTATTGATTGTTAAAGTTGTGTTTCTACTACTAAATTCATTCATACATTTAGATAATTTGCATATTTAGATTAAAATTGCATTAGGGATCAATTTTGTATCTAGCTAAATTAATCTAGTTTAATTATCATAACTCAAATTATTGTGTTTTTATCATCAAATTGTTAACTTATAATTTTACAATTAATCAATTAACATACACAGTCTCTGTGGAGACTATAACTCTTTTACTTACTTATTACTTGATAACGACTTTGTACACTTGCACAAACCGAGCTTTACACTTGGCAACCACTTCTTAGTAATCACGTTTCAAAATATCACATTCCATTAAAATCATAACATGAGAAGGCACCAAATGCTACCTTAAAAGTAATCTCGTTAAATGAGAGCTAGGATTAAAATTTAGAGGGTTTTAATTTTGTTGCAACTAACCCATGTGATTTTTTTGATGGGGTGGAGAGTAATTGGGTTGTTTTCATTGCATTTTTTTTTAAATCATTTACAAAATTAAAAAGAATTGACAAAAAAGAGAAACTGTTAATTTATACGGTTAATATATTAGATAGGTACATAAAGTTTAATAGCTTATTTAAATAAGTCCTTATATTTTCTTTTCACTTATATAAATCCTTATTCTTTAATCAATTTATAAAAACCTTTAGTTTTTATTAGTTTTTTTTTTTACTTTTGTGTTTATCCGAGTGAAAAAATAATTTCATGTAATTTTGTCAATTTAAAATTTGTGTAATCAAATAATGCCAATTAATTAAATCTAAGTTCTTTTATGAGTATGTAATAAAGAATGTGACTTATTTAAGTAAAAAAAATAGGATTTAGGGTTTTAGGGTTTTGGATTAGAGAAGTAATTACACTCTTGTAATTACGAAGAATTGTAATTCTCTAGACGTGTTTAGTTCACTTAGTGTAATTATATTGTAATTCCCTATGTCATGTTTGATAGTACAAATTGTAATTACACAGTTACGTAATTTATATTTTAAAATATTAATTATTATAAAAAACTTATTAGTATGAAATCAAATTATCATATTTATTAAGTTAGTATAAAAAAAAGTAGTTGATAACACGATTACTAACAAGAAAAATAAGCACAAAATGCAATTTTATTTAATTGTTCTAGTGCATAGTTTTTGGGTTATTCTATCTTTAATATTTAACATATGCCATTGCATCATTAAGATTATCAAGATCTCCTTCTTCCATGTATTTTTCGAAATATGAATCATCTCAATTCCATCTATGATTGAAGCTATATGAAATATGCAACATGTTAGTACGATCCAACTTTGTTTATTTATGCTATATTAAGGTGATGTTAATATAAGAAATAATTTTTTAGAATAACAAATGGTTTCTCAACCACATTTTGAAGCATTGAATGCTTCAAATTAAAGAGTTCGGAAGTTGTCTATGGTGCTTGTGTCTGTCACTATTCTATCAAATGGTATCTGTAAAAATAGAACGTCGGTAATGATAATATATCACAAAAAAAAGAGAAATAAAAATAAAGAACACACAAATTTTTACGTGGAAACCCTTTTAAGAAAAAAACCATGGGCAGAGGAGAAGAAAATTCAATATGTCAAATTCAAATGATTACAAGATGAGTTTCGACTATATCTATTTACAGGTTGAAAAAACCTAATTCTAATCAAAGTCAAATATATTATGCTAATAAATGCTAAATATATTATACTCAT
>CM025250.1:5992674-6007096 GCA_013677275.1 Gossypium schwendimanii
AAGAAAGTGAATCTTGATTTTCTTTTTCCTTTGTATACGCATCTAAGGCCTTGCTAATGAATTCTTGAACGGTTCCATTTAGTTTCATACGCAATTGCCTGGCCTTTGGCCTCGTTATTGGGCCTTGTGGTAATTTGAGCCCATCACATTCTTGAGCTTGAGTTGGGCCTTTGTGACTCGTATCAGACCTCCTCGTCCCAATGTCGGGCCTGTTTTGGCCCTTCTTCAGTTGCTCGTCAATTTTTGTCTAAGACGCCTACAATGTGTCCGATAAATACGAGGCACACCCCACAGTTCGAGCCCGCACTTGAAGCGATTCGTGGTACGAGAATAATAAATAAGGTTGTTTCATTGAAAGTTGGGAATGTTTAGGATCTATCTCACACAAAGCACATGTACTTTTCAAAAAAAGTTTATTGCTATAAGTATCACAAACCAACTCAGTTTTGAAATTTTTAATTTTTTGCTGTGATAGAAAACCATTTTTAAACAAAATTTTTTCCAACATAACATTGGATCTAAAGGCCTTCCTCTTTATTTGTAATCATCCCATAGTATACCATTGTACTTCACTCTTGAGTAATAGAATACTTTGAGAGCATTTACTCAAACAGCTTGTAAGCGTTGCTTTCTTGTGGCTTTTTCTATTCTTTCGTTGCTTTTTTATCTTTGAGTTCTTCCACTTTATTTTTCCTTAGAGAATTTCTATAAAAAATTCTTTATTTGCAAGAGTTAGTCTAGCTTAGGTGGATTTGAAATAAAGAAATTGTCTAAAATTGCACAGATTGCGAGATTAAAGTTCTAGCTTTGTGACGCATAGGCTCGACCCGACCCATGAACACCTCTATAATCAATGCACTGCTTAATTTTTTTTTTCCATTCAATTCAAAATTAAAATTTGTAGAGCTTTCATAAAAAATCCTAGCAAAACTCACAAACATTCTCATCAACAAAACAAATGCTAGAATCCCCAAGAAAAAAAAGAATTTTTAAACACTACATAAAAGACCCACAAAAACTAGCTTAATTTTTTTTTTTGAGATTTTTCAACTTAAAAAAGAAAAGAAAAGATAAAAAAAAAAAACTCTAAAAGCATATAGCCAATTTTAAAACGCTTAAAAATATTCTATTTCAGCTTACAAAATCATCCAAAAGACTAACAAATGCTGATATGCTGCAGGAAAAGTGAACATTGTAGCACATGTATCCTAATTTCTGTTTAGCTTACAACAATCAATATGAAATTAAAACAAACTAATGAAAAGATTGTTGAACTTACAATATTGGTTTCTTCTACATCTAAGATTAAAAAAATTTAGATGAAAATAATAGTTAGTGATTATCGTGATATAATTGTCAATAAAAATAAAAGGTTAAAGTAGCATAAAATATTTTTATTAAAATATTCCTTTTTTTCATTTAAATCCATTTTAAGGATTTTTTTATTAAAACATTAAAGAATTTGAGATGCTAATCACATATCTCCTTAATTGAATAAAATTACCCTACTTGAAATAATTACTTCCTCAAGAAAACCCTTGCAAGTTGAATGATGATGATTGTATTGTATATTAATAAAAGAAAAATAAATATATAGAAATAATTAAGTAAAATATAATGTATATTATAAACATTAAAATTAATTTAAAATAAAATAAAAAATTTTAATTCGATTTGATTTGACATTTAAAATTCTAAATCCAATCTAAAATTAAATTGAATTCAATAAAAACCAAACTAATTTATTCTTGAAATCCTAAAATTAGGTCTATTTCTGGTTAATAGTTTGATGGAAATTAGGTTTGGTTGATGCCTTCATTTACTCTTGTCTTTTTAGTGGTTTTGATTTGTTATTCACGAGTTAAGTTTATGACATGTTATTCACTTTTGAGCCATTTAATACATATAGAGGCAAAGTTAGCAATTTTAACTAATTTGCTATGTTTTTAAATGTAAATGGACTAATTTGCTCTGTTATACTTTAACCCAAAATCTTACTACAATAATTTGAGAGTAAAAAATTGAACGCAAAAATTTACTTTTGAGATTATTAAAAGAAAAAAAGAAATTAGGTCTAAATAGAATATATGATTTTTTAGACTATTTTTAAAATTGTTGGAGAAAGTGATTAAATCTATTTTTCTTAAAATAAAAACCTTAGTAGCTTGAAGTTAAATTGACGATTTTTCATGGTTAAATCTTTAATTTCTTCAGAGATTCAAACAATTTAATTTAAGAAAATCACATGCAAAATTTAAAACAACCAATATTTGCTAGCTTTTATTTAATGGGTTTCGTATAATATATAAAGATATAATTAAGCCAAAAATCAATTACTTTAATTTAAGGTAATTAAGTTATTTACTTTAATATGTATTCGGTTACCTGATAAATGTATTAGATTAAAAGTTTATAATTATAAATTGATTTTCTCTCTATCTATTAAGTTAGACAAATACACAAATTAATAGAAACTTATAGCCTCCATTATTAGGTTTGTGTAACAAAAAGGAAAATTTCAAGAAGGAGAAATCAATTTATCATGGTGTTCTTCAAATCTAATAGATGGCTCCAATTCCGTATTAGATAATTCTATATATTTTGTGAAAATCATATTACTAGAATTATTTATTATGCAATATTAGGTTTTGATCGTAGAATGATCAATTATGCAATATTATGTTTACTTTTTGAAATTGTGTCATTCAAGTATCAAATAAAAATTTTCACCACTGCTTTAAACATGCCATAGCACAATAACTCTACCTTTTTAATGTTTAACCTTACATTAAAAAAAATCAAATGTATTCATCGACAAGGAAAAATGAAGTGGACCAAGAAGATGGGAGGATATCTAAAAGCTTAAGTCAATAGGCTTAACCCATACCATTCCTAGATCCAACCTCCTCTACTGGTACATTAGAACTATTATCCAAGGCTAAAACATATGTGAGACAATCCCGTATAGTCTCTCATTAATAATAGTTCGCATGTAACAAGGTTACTTTAGCAAGAGAATGAGTTGTTTTATTAGCAAACTTAAGAGTCCAAAAAAAGGACAAGAATTGAAATTGAGATCGAAGTTGAAAACAATCCTAAAAAATTATACCAAAATCAGAATTATAAAAGCTTCGAGTTGATAAAGCATTCCAAGCTTGAAGGCAATCTATATCTAAAAGAATATTGCCTATATGCATTGAAAGGAGCCAAACTAATACCTCCCTAATAGCAAAATTTTCAACCATATAAAGAGCCATCCTCGATTTGACATGCCTGGAAACATGCCTTTTTCATTGCGAATGATAGTGGATCATCTCGTAACGTTCTCTTCACTAAAACACACAGCATCAGTATTACATTTCAACATTCCCGTTGGCGATTTAGATCAAACTAATACAACATTTCCATGAGAAAAAACGGGCATTTGAATGTTGTCAAACATTTATTGGCTTGGGGACTTAAATTGCAATTAGCCAAAAGTTCAAAATAGCAACTAGACCTTGTCAAAATGAGTGTTAGTGGACGGTATTAGTATATGTTAATTAATTAAGGTAATTAAGATAAAAGCATAATTAATTACGTTAATTAACCTTTAAAATAAGTATATATAATAAAATTTAGTGGAAGATGACATATTCATCATCTTCCCAAATCCAATCGTGGCCATTAAAGGAAAAAAAAACCAAGCTTTCAAATTTTTTTTTATTCAACCATAATTTGGTAAGCTAATTCAAGTCCTTTTCTTGTAATTTTTATAGATTTGAGGTTATGAGAGCTTGACTTAGCTAGACCATGTACCAATTTGTAAAACTGTTAGAGTTTTGAAAGTTTTCATTCTTGAGAATTGAATGAAATTGGTGTGAAATTGTTATAAATTAAACTTAGATTAAGAAAAGAACTAAATTGTTAAACGTAATTGTTAGTTTCGTACATTAGGGGCCAAATTGAATAAAATGTAAAAATGTCATGAAATTTTAGTAGGAATAGGAAATAGGGGGTCCTAATGAGTAATTGTGAAATCAGATTTCAATCCAAAGCTTTTGATTGAAAGTTATGTTTGTATAAAGTTTGGGGACTAAATTGAATAAATTGAAAAATATACTTGATTTTGTAATAGATTTCAATTTGAACTAAATTTGATTGTATTATATGTTTACGATCTTATTAAGCTAACATTGACATGGAACTATTGAGAAAGTGAAAGGAAAATCGAAAGTCGTAGACGAGTAGCTCGGAGATTCAATTTGTATTTCTATGATTCAGGAACCATTTATTTCCTGCATGTTCATGTCATTTTGCATTATCTGGTGTTGAGGTGAGTTATCAATGTTTATTTGAGCTTAATTGATATGGTTAAGATTGATTATCGAGATAGGGACTAAATTGAATAAAATATAAGTTTCATGATTTGATTGATATTTGATAATTGGCATGAAATTGAGTTGAAACATGTTGTATTATATGATGAATTGATGATTAATTAGAAATGATAAAGTATGATTTGAACTACTTATAATGACTCAGAAATTTGGCAACCCTATTAGTTGTTCAAACTGAGTTGGATATGTTAGCATGCCATAGGGTCAGATTATTGATTGAAAACCATCATTGTTGGGCAACCCGATGTGGTAAATTGTACACATATAGTAATCATTTTCGGGCAACCTGGGGTGGTAGATTGATCAAATTGAGAAAACCATTATTATCAGGCAATTCGGGGTGCTAGTATGTACATGTATAGCGTTATCGTTGTCAGGCAACTTGAGGTGGCGAATTCACATATTTATTTCGAGTCTGTCTTTGGTTAATAGGTTTATAAACAAATGAATTGATTAAATGATATGTGAATTGGTAAATGAAATTGAAATACAATATGCTACAGTGTGTGAAATGAATTGAAAACGAGTATTGGGGGCCAAATGAGTATGAAAAAGCCAGTAGGCTCGAAAATAGTTGAAATGAATACATGGAATTTAATATGTATAAGTGTAATTGTTGATGTTAATAGATGAATAACCATAAGTACTTATAATGGTATTATGAATTGAATTGGTAGCTTGTAAAGGAATGGAAATTGACAATTTGGTATGCATATAATATGAGTTCGTGTAGTTAAATTGATTTTATGTATGTTATGTAGTATTGGAAATTTTTGGCAAATTTTTTATCTGAATTGGCTATAATGTGAACTAGAATTGAATGTATGCACTTGCTTTAAATTTGTAATTGTTATAGCTTGAATTATGAAAATACTACTAAGCGTATTTACTTAGCGTACGGTTTGTTTTCTCCGTGCATAAGTAAAGTAGATTCTCGATAGTTCATGTAGCAGATCCGACATCCATAAAACATTCCCCAACTCAACAAAGTTTGTATAAGTTATGTTTTGTGTTAAGTATGACATGTACCTAGGTTGAGTCAATTTTGTATAATACAATACCTATATACACCTTTGAATTAGAACTTGATGTATGGAATTGATCAATTGGATGCAATATGTATGTGAATTCAAAATATGGTTTGAATTGGGTTAAATGTTGCAATTGTCAAAGGCTATGGTAAATAGTTATGTATGTTAAAATTTGAATGAACTAAGGTAGATAGTTAAATTATAAGTGATATGGTATTGGTACATACGTTGAATAAGGAACTGTAATTCATAATTTGATAATTGAAGACTACAAATGTTGCTTGGATGTGGGAGATGAATGTGTGAAATGGTTAATTGAAATTGTAGATTGATGTTCATTAATATTTTGTAGAAACAGTTTGTCATGTTGCGACATCAAGCATGGGTCATTGAAACAAGACCTAGTCAGTATATTGTGTCGCAATAAAGAACCCCCTGACGTCATGACGTCAACCTAGAATTTTAAAAATATTACAGTTTTATCCTAACTCGATCTTTAGTTAACAATAGAGCTTTTTTAAGCTCATATAAACCCGAAAATGAATATGAAATGTTTTATATACCAATTTAACTTGTATTGTGATGGTATTACGTTATAATTGAACTATGAATCGATCGTAGCTGGTCAGGCAACGAATGTGTCCCATTGTAACTCAGACTCAATGATCGGGTTGAGTATAGGGTGTTACATTTACTGGTATCAAGGATATAAGTTTAGCTGATTATCAGACTAAATCGAACTCGGAATTGAGTCTAGAGGTGCATGCCAAAGTCAAGTCGAGTCTAGGTTGGGATTTGGATGTTACTTATAAATTTCATTTGTTTTATAGCTAAAAATGTTAGAAGAATCGAGAAATGATGTTGGAGATGATATTTATAGCAGAGATCACTCTGGTAATATTTCTAGTTAATAGTTTGATGGAAATTAGGTCTGGTTGATGCCTTCATTTACTCTTTTCCTTTTAGTGGTTTTGATTTGTTATTCACCAGTTAAGTTTATGAGATGTTATTCACTTTCTAGCCATTTAATACATATAAAGGAAAAGTTAAACATTTTTACTAATTTTCTATGTTTTTAAATGTAAAGGGACTAAACTGTTAGTTTACAAAGTAAAATGATTAAAATAAACTTCTCAGTATAGTAGAGGGACCTTTGTTATACTTTAACCCAAAATCTTACTATAATAATTTGAGAGTAAAAAATTGAATGCGAAAATTTGCTTTTGAGATTATTAAAAAGAAAAAAGAAATTAAGTCTAAATAGAATATATGATTTTCTTAGACTATTTTTAAAATTGTTGGAGGAAGTGATTAAATCTATTTTTCTTAAAATAAAAATCTTAGTAGTTTGAAGTTAAATTGGCGATTTTTCATTGTTAAATATTAAATTTTTTCAAATATTCTAACCTAATTATTCGTAAATTTTAGTTATTGTGACCCATTTTCTCAAGTACTTGAAGAATTTAATTTAAGAAAATCACATGCAAATTTTTAAACAACCAATATTTGTTGGCTTTTATTTAATGGGTTTCATATAATATATAGAGATATAATTAAGCCAAAAATCAATTGCTTTAATTTAAGGTATTTAAGATATTTACTTTAATATTTATTTGGTTACCTGATAAATGTATTGGATTAAAAGTTGATCATTATAAATTGATTTCCGCTTTATTTGTTATGTTACACACATACACAAACTAATAGAAACTTATAGCCTCCATCATTAAGTTTGTCTAACAAAAGGGAAAATATCAAGAAGGAGAAATCAATTTATCATGGTGTTGTTCAAATCTAATAGATGGCTCCAATTCTCCATTAGATAATTCTATATATTTTGTGAAAATCATATTACTAGAATTATTTATTATGCAATATTAGGTTTTGATCGTAGAATGATCAATTATGCAATATTATGTTTATTTTTTGAAACTGTGTCATTCAAATACCAAACAAAAATTTTCACCACTGCTCTAAACATGCCATAACACAATAACTCTACCTTTTTAATGTTTAACCTTACATTTTGAAAAAAAAACCAAAATAAAATGTATTCATAGACAAGGAAAAACGACGTAGACCAATAAGAGGGGAGGAAATCTAAAAATTGAAGCCAATGGGCTTACCCCATACACATTCCTAGATCCAATTTCCTCTATTGGTACATTAGAACAATTTTGCAAGTCTAAAACACGTAAGAGACAATCTCGTATAGTCTGCCATTAACAGTAGTTTGCATGTTACAAGGTTACTCTAGCAAGAGAATGAGCTACTTAGCAACCTTAAGAGTCCAAAAAATGAAAAGAATTGAAACTGAAATCGAAGTTGAAGACAATCCTAAACAATCATACCAAAATCAAAAATATAAAAGCTTCAAGTTGATAAAGCATTCCAAGCTTGAAGGTAATCCATATCTAAAAGAATATTGCCTATATGCATTGAAAGGAGCCAAACTAGCACCTCCATAATAGCAAAATTTTCAACCATATAAGAATCCATCCTCGATTTGACATGCCCCAAAACATACTTAACAAACATACTTTTTGCATTATGAATGATAGTGGATCATCTCGTATCAGTCTCTTCACTAAAACATGCAGCATCAATATTACATTTCAACATTCCTGTTGGCAATTTAGATCAATTTGAGACAACATTTCCATGAGAAAAAGTGGGCATTTGAATGTTGTTAAACATTTGTTGGCTTGGGGACTTAAATTGCAATTAGTCAAAGGTTAAAAATAGTAATTAGACTGTAACACCCTATACCCATTTGCCATGTCTAGGTATCGGATGATACAAAGACCCAAATAACTTAATGATATTTCTAATTCTGCTCTAATTGCATTCTTAAACACTTAAATTCAAATCCAAATATATTAAAACTCATACTAAACTAGTGATAAGTTCTTACAAATTTGATTTCCGATAACAAAATACAAAATTTAAATTAATTTCAAATGCATATATAATCAAATTAAACTCTAAGGCGTAGCCTCTAAGGGTACCCTTCTATATAAATGAACGACTTACATGCCTAACCCTCAAATTTGGCAGTGCTTGGCTTGGTCCCTGCACTTGATTTCCAAGTCCAAACATTTATCCTGCAAACATATAGTAAATTTGTAAGTTCAAATGAACTTAGTGACATTTTGTGGAACAATGCAACAACAATATTTCGTAATTTTCAAGAAATAAATTTTAAAACAAAGATTTCAAACTTCTTATCTATCCCCGGTCTTCTGCAGATTTTGCCAAAGTGGTTGATGCCTTGCCCTTTTCCATAGCTTACCGCTGGCAGACTTATTCTTTGTCTTATACATAAGTCTTTTGCAATAATGGTTCTCTATAGTCCTGGCTTGATTCCGCCTCATCCTAGATTCCTTTATATCTTAGCAAGCTTAACTCTATCACAATTAACCATACACTTGGATGCAAAGTTCATTGCCTACCACTAGCTTTCTTCCACTTATGTTCTCCTTAAATTTGGATCCTTGCCTTGATCTGTTCATCCAATACTATATTAAACTTAGGATTTTCCACCTTAACACTTCCTTCAGTCCAAATTCATAGTTCTAAACATGATGATAAGCTAACTATATAAATGCCCATCTTCCTGGTGGATTCGTGCTTTACAATCTAGCCCTAAGCTATTAGTTCACCTTATTCCCATCTTTTAAAAAAATTGGAATTATTAGATAGTTCTCAACGAACCATACTCTCCTCTACTTTCTAGTAGACGGTTCGCTAAGGTAGCCTTTAACAGACTTTTTCTTCTATTAGCCCCTATAATCCATCCTACGTTACATAGTCTTGGCCAAACTTCCTTCCTTGTTGTATATTTTTGGTAGACTCTACCAACCAGACCTTTCGGCCAATCATTACGTCCAAGTGAATCTCAACTAACTTACCCGTTTCTGACTGCCTTTTTACCCATGAACCCTTAAGCTCAGGTCTCACTTGATCATCTCATTATCAACCCCAATTTTGGTTAGCTTGCCCAAAAAAAAAAACTGCGGACTCATTCCTACGAATACTTCGTACCTCAACAAAGTTATCCCTCCTATTTCCTCTGCATTGTTCAGAATGACATATTTTAGTTTCTTTTTCATAATAATTTGGTGGAATCCCTCGCCAATAGGCCTCCTTGCGTTCTTAGAAAATTTTACCCACATTTTTTATCTTCGTAATTTAGAGGATCATTGGACTAACTCATTTACCAGTGTCCCTAGATATGTCATAATCGTCCGATCATGCTGCTATCTATGCGAGTCATACAAAGATTTCTCTTTCCTTGTCCTATCAGCTTCCTAACTTAACATTTTGGCAAAATTTATCTAACGTCATAGCCCAACTATGATCTTACATAGTATGAACCCACATTTAATGTCCTGGTAGACTCACTTTGATGCCATAGCCTAGTTATGGTCTTACACATTGTGAATCCCATATTTAATGTTCTAGCAAACTCTTGATCTCAAGGAATCACTAAACCTCTTCTGAGGTGTCACCTAAAAGGACCTGATAACCTTTTCCACAATGTTGCCCCAAAGGATCTGATAACCGTTTCCTCGGTGTCGCCCCGAAGGACCTGTCGAATACCATTATCGTGGTGTCGGTCCATAGAGTTAAGGGATCATCTTCACGGTATCACTCTAGAGAGCCAATTGATAACTATTGTAGTGGTGTCATTCCATAGAGTCTATAGACCATTGTCACGATGTCACTCTAGCGAGCTAGTCGATAACATTCCATGATGCTGCCATGCTCCCTTGTCGTTATTTAACTGTTCGCCCATTCTTCCATTCTGCCAATTATTCCTAACTTCATCTACCCTATCAAGGTAAATTACCTTACCTTCTTACTCTGCATATGCTATAATCATGTATTTTATACAATTCATTATGCTAGTTACTATTACATATAGTACATCATGCATCTATCCATCACTTCGCAACCATATATCAGCCATCAACTAGACTTGCTACATTATACATACCCAATTTAATTAACCTCTATGTTCATACCCAAGTATGGTTTTAGGCACAACCTAGAGCAGACACAGATAGGGTTCAAGCAAGCAACACTACATCAATGATCACCCAAAAGTCGAGTGTAGAAACTCACCTTGCTTCATTTATCCTTGGTAGTTTAGCTTGTCCAAATGCCAGAGCCTCCTTCGTCCTAAAAGCTAAGGATAACAACCATTTATCGGTAAAATTTGAAGGCATTTCAAACCTTAAAACCCAAAATCCATATTTATACAGAAACTTTTCAAAATTTTTCACTTCTCTTGCTCTAATCCACGAGTACAAATAGGCTTAGGGGCCTACCAACTTATCCAATTCTCTTCTTCACGGACTCGAATCCCACATTTACTTCCTCATGCAAAGCCTTCTTAAATTTTTTTTCTTTCGATTCGGAGTAACCAAAGAAAATGTTACAGATGGGAGGGAGATTGCTTGTTAATTCAAGATAATTCTTTCCTCTCATCACACATATATACATCTAAAGTTTGCATAATCTCCTTAGCCTATTCTAGCCATTCACTGTTAGTTATTTTGTCTCCCACTAAGGAGATAGCCAGTCCCAAACTAACTAAACTAGAATTGAGATCAAACTAATCATTATTCAGCTACTAAAATTTTTGAATTTCCTATGAACCCCTCCAATTTGCCAATCCATTCAATTTAATCCTAACTTTCTTTAAATTTTGAGACATAAAAGATAACCGAGTGTGGGATAGACCATGATCAATCGCGTAACTTCTTTCCTTATCTTTTCAGGGCTATACATTGAGAAGGACAATGTGTTATCTAAAGTGCAGGGGGGAGGGGTAACATAGAAAATTGGTTGTGGCAGATTAAACTAGCTTTCGTACTTAAGGAGCTTGAATACAAACACTTTTATTATGTTTCAATAGAGTTTTTATAAGTTTAGTTTACATTCAATAAAAAGTTTATTTTGAGTCTTTTCTTGAACTTAGGGGCCAAATGAGGCCTAAATGCGAGCTAACGTATTTAGTAAGTGTGCAGGAGACCATAAAAGGGCATAGGAACTCAATCTGGCCATTGTGTTGCAACACGAGAAGTTTGATGTCGCAACATAGGGAGTAGAATGCAAGAATCTTGAGACTGCCTTTGGTGTCGTGACACAGCCATGGGATGTCGCGAAACACCTCTGAAGCTACCCTGAATTTAAGCATACTGCCTTCAATGTCACGACACAGGCACTAGGGTGTCGTGACATTAGTCCTGTATAGAAAATACTTAGGAGTCAATGGTGTTTTGGCTTGCACAATCAAAAGTTAAACACGAGAGTATCATCTAACCTAGGGTTGAGAACAACATCAACCCTAACTCTATAAATAGGCTCTTAAACACTTGTTAAAGGAAAACTTTTTATATTCTTAAGTTTTTCTTGAAATTTTAGTGTTTAGCTTTGATTTCTTTTAGGCTTTAGGTTTATTTCAGTTCTTTGTATTCATGTTATTTAGAGAAGCTGCTTTGTAGACTTGGAACAAATCTTGTGGATTTTGTGCTTACAATCAATCAAATACAATTTAGGGTTTCATGCAAAAATAGAGAAAAAAACTAGGTTTGCCCATAAAGAAACTTTGATCTAATCGAGGTGGGGAATACTTATTGGATGAATTCTTAGGTTACCTTGTAGGGAATGGGATATTGTCCCAATTAACCATTTCGGGAACTTTACAACAGAATGACATGGTGGAGATAAGGAATCGAACTTTGTTAGATATGGTTCAATCAATGTTAAATTATTCTTAGTTGCCAATTTCCTATTGGGGATACACTTTACAAATATCTTGCTACATTTTGAATGATGTACCAACTAAGGTCATATCTTCCAATTTGGCGATAGAGTTTTTAACACTAAGTCTGCCGAACATGAAGATGGTGACTCACTTACATTTGATAAAGTGATGAAGACAAGGGCGAATCTAGAGGGCTGGCAGGGGCCCCGACCCCCCTAAAATGGAAAATTTTTCCATTTTTGCCTTTTAAAATTTTAAATTAGTAAAGGTAAAATTGCACTTTGGCCCCCTAAAAATGAAAAATTGTGATTTAATTTCGGGCCCCCTAAAAATTTTTTATGGCTTCTCCCCTAGATGTAGAGTGTTGACTCTGAGCTCTAGGGAATAACTATGAGAGTTAAATGAATTTTATGAAATCCAACTCAATGCGAGAACTTGTAGACTTATCGTAATGGATAAAGCCCATAAGGTGTTAGTGGGCTACAAGAAGAAAAGAAATACAGATGAAAAAGTGGTTCTAATTCTAAAAAATTCAATAAATTTTACTCTTAATATTTACAAAATTTTTCAATTTAGTCCTAACTCTAAAAATAAAAAAATTTAAAAAATCATTTTTAGCCCTTTATAATTCATCGTCTAACCCATGTAAGATATTAAAATAAGAAAAAAGAGTAAATTCTTTCAAGTCACTTGCAAAAGAACTTTAAAAAGTTGGGATAAAACACAAAAAAAATTAGGGTAAACTATACCACTTGTCCCTAAACTTTGTTTAAAATTACATTTCGGTCACCCAACTTTTAAAAGTTGCATAATAGTCACTAACATTATTGAATTGTTACATTTTGGTCACTTGTCCGTTAACTACCATTAAGAGAATGACATGACATGTTAATTTAAATAGTTAAGTACTAATTTAGCCCTTAAATTCTAGCTAAAATTTTATTTTGAAAAAATTAACCATAATTCTAAAAATTTTTTAAAAAAATCTTAAAAATTACAGTAAAAATATTTTAAAAAATTATTTAAAAAATTTTTTAAAAAAGAAATATGCTATCAATTTTTTTTTATCTTTCTTTATGTTTTTTTTTCCTTAAGAAATTAAAGCCAGATTTCCATTAAAACAAAATTAAACCAAATTTTATTAAAGCCAAAATTTACTTTCAAAGAAGCTTTGTTTTGGTGAATCATGGTGTTTTTTTCTTTTTTTGAATAATTCAGCTCTTTTTCAATAACGGGGAAACATTTTCATTTTCAATAAAATTCTCGATTTGATGAGAACTATCTAATGCAGAGACTAACCTTACATGTTGAAGACACTTTCCAATGCAATTTTAAAAGCAACTATTTCAATAAAATTATGGTTTTATTACTATTGAAATACAATAAAAATAAATAAACAATACATTTATAGTAAACAAAATCTTTCGATTTTGCATCTCATGGTGACAAAGAAGAAGATGAAAACAAGGAGTTCCTTTCATTGCTTCTCCACCTCTAGAGATGTGTTAATGACTATGGGATTTTATTTTAAATTGAAATTTCAATTTTTATAATTTATTTCTTCTCATAAATTTAAAACATTATTTTCTAAAATTTCAAACTCCATAGAGTCTTTGTTCAGAACCCGAAATTTTATATTAAAGATTCAAAATCCAAAAATTGTTAAACCTAATAACTTAAATATTAAAGCTTCTTAGTCTATTAAACAATAAGATCTTCAAATGAGAAAGTTTGTAATAGCCAAGGGGATGCGAAAATGAGTAATCGATATTTTATAATGGTGATTACACACCATCAAGAGATACAAAAGCATAGAATATGCGAAAATGAGTATTCACTGAAGTAGAAGTAAACATTAAATAAATTTTTATGTACATTTTAGTTGGAAACATGGGTGATGAAGATGAAACTGAATATTAACAAAAGCATGAGAAATTTGAAGGTGAGTAATCAAAACTTTTAGTCGATTTATTTTTTTGCTTCAATCAAATTTTTATTTATTTATTTTTAGCTTCAATCAAGCATGGAAATTATTTTTGATATTTTTAGGTTTTTTAAAGTAGGGAAGAAAGTCTCGTAAAAAGACGATGGTTTTTGGGTTTTGACTTGAAAGTTTGATACTTTTTTTAAGATTTTTGCAAATTTATTAGATTTTTTTTACATATATATTTTGAACTTTTAGAAACTTTTTATTTAATATTTTTATTTTTAAAAATACTTTAACTTAATTTTTAATA
>CM025250.1:6022011-6036370 GCA_013677275.1 Gossypium schwendimanii
TAGGGCTCAAAACATCAAAATTTTATGTAAATATTTAATAAATATATTTGCTACATTCATGTGTTAAAAGCATAGCGGGATGATGGCATGAATGATCCTAAAACTTGAGCAAATTTTATAATGTAATATTTATCTTTTTAAAATGTTAATTTTTATACTTAAAATTTCTTCTTTTTTTTAAACATATTATAACGATTTTTGTCTGTAACACTATTATTATTTTTTAAAGTCACAAGCCATTTAAGTTTTAATTCAGTTGGCATTATTGTTATTATAACAACTAATAAGACGTGGGTTTAAGTACACCTAAGTGTATATTATCTTTTGATTTGAGGGTTTATAGAAAATAGTAGAAATTGTACAAAATAGAAAAAAAGAGATAAAACAACATTTAGTTTGTAGCACCCCTTGTCCAATCAGAGTAAGAGATGCAACATTTAAAAACTAAACTCCCCATTTTAACTTTTCTTGTTTCATTATATCTAAGGTAACCTATAACATATATGTTAGGCTCAAAAATACCAAGAGGGTGTGAATTGATATTTTAAAAATTTCTACGAACATTTCTAAATGATAGGGAAAGGGAAGAAAAACTTGAACAATTCAATTTATAGTGTTTTGGTACCAATTGCCTACTTTCACTACCTTGGTATACCTAAACCAAGGATTTCACCGTTTATTATACCTGAATTATTATATTTCTAGGAAAAGATATAACATTTACAATCCTTATCTTTTTCATAATGCTAAGATGGAGCTTCCCCCTAATTTTTATGGCTAAATTAGAACTCTTCCTAGTTTTTTTGTGGTTTTACTATATTTCTCTAGCTTTTACAAGGCTCAATTATAACCTTTTATACATCACTTAAGGTTTTATACCTCAAAAACCTCAAGTAACCTTTATAAGCAAAAATAAAAGATGTAAATAATGGAGACCTCTCAAAGGTGTATGGTTACAAGTGTTAGCTCTTTCAAAGAATGGAAATAAGAATGATAAAAAGATCTAACAATAAACACTTAAGAGATATATACAAGAAAAAAAATGAAGAAATAAAGAATTGGAGGTTTTTCTCTTGATTTCTATACTTGGATATCCATCTTTTGTGTTTGATGTGTCTTTGACTTGTATTTATAGTAAGAAATGAGTTTATGGACGTTTAAGGTCATTGAGGATGAATATTAGTTGTTAGAAGTATTAATTTCAAGCTTAAAAACACTTGCAAAGCTTTGGGGGTGAGATACCTTTCTTCAAAATTTGACCGTTGAGCGGTTAGTATTGCACCCCAACTGGAAGGGTGTGGTACCTCTTGAGTATGGTGTGGTATCTAGGTGGAAAGATATTGTACCTCTTGAAAAGGGTGTTGTACCTCTATACCTTCTTGCTCATTTACTTCTAAGTATTGCACCTTTTGGCCAAGGTGTTGTACCTAGCCAGATAACACTTAAAAAAATTCTTAAAAAATATTTTTAAGCCTTAAAATTGTTTTGAAAATGTTTGATAAAAATTTCAATCACATTTTAACTAAATAACTTAGAAAATATAATATATAAAATTTATCTTAAATGTTGTTATATCAAAATCTTGGGACATCAAAGCTAACAATCTCCCTCTTTTTGTAGCACCCCTAACCCATATCATTCACTGGAACAGGATTACGGAGCATTACCAGAATTTACAGATCAAACGCAGACATTTCATATCATTTAACATTCTTATCAGAAACCAATCATAATCAATCTTATTGTCCTTTATATAAGCCATCGAGGTCTAAAATATGCATTAGAAACAAGTCGAGACTAAACCTGGTACTTAGAAATTTTTTTGGAAAACATTAAAACTTTTAAAAGGTGCAGGGACACACGCCCGTGTGATTAGGCCGTGTGGCTCACACGACCAAGATACACTCCCGTGTCACAGGCCGTGTAGGCATTCTAATTAGGGACACACGGTCGTGTCCCAGCCTGTGTCCAAACTTAAGAGCTTTTTAACTTAAGTCACACGGCCAAGCCACATGCCCGTGTGCTAGGCCGTGTAAGCATACTGACTTGCATTAAATAGGTACAGGGGTCACACGGCCAAGCCACACACCCGTGTACTAGGTCGTATGGATATTTTAAGCATTCTGTTTTGCAATTTTAAAGATGCAAGGGACACACAGCCAAACTACACGCCTCTGTGCGAGGCTGTATGTCACACACGGCTGAGACATGCGTCCGTGTCTCTGCTTGTGTGGATGAAAATAGACCATTTTCAAGCCACATTCTCACCCAAATTTGTCTTCCACCTACATTAACACTTTAACATATTCACAAACCAATATTAAGACATTCAAATCAATCCAAAACCAAGTCTTATACATGACATATCAACACATAAGACCAAGTGTCTATACTTATCAAATTAACCAAATACATATATAAACATATTTGTATCAAATGCACCAAATCAAACCATGCCTCAATATGCCTATTAACTATTCATCATTCAAACACACCAAATACAACAAACATGATGAGGTCACACATATATATACATAACAAAAATATGTCCAACTCAAGCCATTCGAATGACTATTTATAAAAAAAATACTTTTAAGCCAACATTGGTCAAATTACCCTATACATGCCATTATAACCAAAATTAGTTTTCTATATGTACCGAAATGAGTCGATAAATAGTGTGAGATATCTTCACCAAGCTTCGAACCCAACGAGCTTCCGAATTAGTATATAGTAGAGGAAATAAAACAGAGTAAGAAGTTAATGCTTAATAAGTTCGTATAACATGGAATTTAACTTACCATTATTTCACATATAAGGTAAGCATACTAAACATATTCCAAACCAACTTGGCCATTGCCTAACACATATCCATATCACACTAGCCAAGTAATCACATGTAATAAATCATAATCATGGATGAACTTAGTCATTTAACATGTTTCACTTACTTGTATCAGGCATATCATACTTCAATATATATCAAATAAAATCATTTTCATATAATCCAGGTATACACAGGTAATAGTTCACTTTGAACCCATGTTACTTCATATAAAAAATTTACCTGTTAAACCATTTAGAATATTGATGGATACACGGGTAGTACACACGAAGTGTACATAACTGTAATCCGTCAATTCATGTGTCATCTGTCAATTCATATTCAGGAATGCTCATACGAGCACATAAACGGGAAGCTCTCTCTATCGAGCCATATAATGAGAAGCTCATGTGAGTCATGTAACGGGAAGCTCATTCGAGTTGTATAAGGAGAAGCTCATAAAATTCGTAATCGGGAAGCTCATGCGAGCTAATAACGGGTAACTCCGAAGAGCCATTAATCGGTAAGCTCCGAAGAGCCATATATCAAGAAGCTCAAGAAAGCCAATATCGGGATGCTCATGAGAGCTAATAACGGGAAGCTTGTGAGATCCTATTATTGGGACACTCATAAGAGTTGTGGTGTGTCCACAATACATGCAGGATCACAACTAATCCGGAACCCTTGATGACAATGTCATTTGTATCCATCAAATTTATTAGGTTCAAACGGGACTTTGTACTTGTCAGATATTTTTCGGATATGTGATCAATTGATACACATGGCAATTTATATAAATTTCATACAATAATATTAAATTTAAAACATATAAATATACAATATAGTTACATGAACTTACCTCAACAATGTTTGTGTACATAAAAGCTACTAATCCTCAATTCAACATCAATTTATACTCAATTCAATCTAATTTCGTATTTGATCTTTCTGGATCTATACGAATGAAATTAACATAAATTTATACTCAATTCAATCTAATTCGCATCTTTGGAAAAATTACCATTTTGCCCCTATACTTTTAATTAATTACAATTTCGTCCATAGACTCGAAAAGTGAAATTCATACAATTAATATTTATTCCAATCCTAGAAGATTTTTACATGTAAGAATAACAACCCATGCATTTCAAAAAATTTAAAATTTTTCCATGAATTTTCCATCTTTACAATTTAGTCCCTAAATCATAATTTCATCAAAATTTACTTTACAAAAGTTGTTTATCTATCAACAACCTTTCATTTTCTACTATAAAACTTCATAATTCATATATACTCATCCATGGAAAAACCCTAACACTTTAATAACTTTACAAATTAATCCTCGAGATAGCTAGATTAAGTTATTACGATATAGGAAACAGAAAAATTACTAAAAAAGTAACAAGAATTCATACCTAATTAAGCCAAATACGCTTGCTCAAAACTCAATTTCCATGGCTAAGGTTTCCATGTTTTTGTTTAGGAAAGATGATATAAAATAATGATATTTTGTTTTATTATATTATTTATCATCTTTAATTATTTCATCTTTTCAATTTCATCATTTTCTTTATTAAATTTTCGAATGATGAATCATCATACTTATCTAATAACTCCAATAATTGGTCTATTTGCCATATAAAGACCTCCAACTTTGAATTCCATAGCTACTTGATCCCTTTAGCTACTAGAATTCAACTTTTGCACTTTATGCAATTTGGTCATTTTTGTCAAATTAAACATGTAATCGGTAAAATTTTCTTAACGAAATTTTTATACGATATTCCTATAATACTATAAACCATAAAATAATATTAAAATAAATTTTCTTTTGGGCTTAGATTTGTGGTCTCGAAACCACTATTCCGATTACATGAAAATGGGCTGTTACAACTCTCCCCTTTAAAGAATTTTCGTCCTAAAAAATCTTACCAGTAAAGAGGTTTGGATATTGCTCTCTCATTGTTTTCTCAGGTTCTCAGGTAGCTTCTTCTATCCCATGTCGTTGCTAAAGAACTTTTACTAAAGTTACCTTTTTATTTCTTAATTCTTTCGTCTCACTTGCTAGGATTCTGATCGGTTCATCACTGTATGTCATGTCAGGCTGAATCTTTATCTCTGTCAGGGAAATAACATGTGAAAGATCTGACCGATACTGTCGTAACATAGACACATGAAAAACATTGTGAATTCTATCAAGTTCTAGCGGTAGAGCTAATCGGTATGCAACATGTCTGATTCTTTTAATAATCTCATATGGCCCGATAAATAGCAGACTCAGTTTTCCTTTACGGCCAAACCGAAGAACTTTCTTCCAAGGTGAGACTTTTAGAACTACTTTGTCACCAACTTGAAATTCTATCTCTTTACGTTTAATATCCGCATAGGACTTCTGATGATCAAAAGTTACTTTCAGGCTATCTTGGATCACTTTCACCTTTTGTTCAGTCTCGCGGATCAAATCAACTCCATGTATTTTTTCCTCACTGATCTTAGTCTAATACAATGGAGTTCTACAATTACGACCATACAGAGCTTCATACGGTGCCATATTTATGCTTGACTGATAACTATTATTGTATGTGAATTTGACTACGACAAATATTTCTCGAACTGCCTTCGAATTCTAGTACATAGCATTGAAGCATATCTTCAAGAATCTAAATCACACGCTCTGCCTGACCATTGGTCTAAGGGTGAAATACGGTACTAAAATGTAATTGCGTACCTAGAGCTTCTTATAACTTGTTCTAGAATCGGAATATGAAACACGGATCTTTATATGAAATAATGGAGACTGACACTCCATGTAACCTGACAATTTCAGAAATATATAATTCTACGAATCTGTCTAGGGAAAAATGCATACGTACCAAAATAAAATGTGCAAACTTTATCAAATGATCGACAATTACCCAAATAACATCTTTCTTTTCGGAGATAGGGGTAACCTCGATACAAAATCCATAGTAACTCTATCCTATTTCCATTTCGGTATCGTCACTAACTGTAACAATCTTGAAGGTACCTAATGTTTAGCTTTAACTTGTTGACATAAACATCTAGATATGAATTTAGAAATATCACGTTTCATCCCGACCACCAATACATCTGTTTCAAATCATTGTACATTTTATTACTCCTTGGATGAATAAACACAGTAACATTATGAGCTTCATGCAAGATCTTCTGTATAAGCTCTGAATTCTTCGGTACACAAACTCTGCCTCTGAATAACAGACAATCATTGGGTCTTATTTGAAATTCTAAATCAGAAGTCGACTCACATTGTACTCATTTAGCTTGTAACTCATTATCACATTTCTGAGCCTCATAGATCTGCTGTAGAAACATTGGTTTAGCTTTTAGCTCAGCTAAGATTGAACCATCATTAGATAATGACAATCGAGTATTCATTGCTCATAAAGCAAACAGAGACTTTCTACTCAGAGCATCCGCCACCACATTTTCTTTTTCCCGGATGATAATCGATAACCAAATCATAGTCTTTCAACAGTTCAAGCCACCTGCCCTGTCTCAGATTCAAATCTTTTTGCAGCATCAAATATTTTAAGCTTTTATGATTGGTGAATATATGACATTTTTCACCAAACAAAATAGTGTCACCAAATTTTCAATGCAAAGACAATAGCTGCCAATTCTAAGTCATGTATTGGGTTATTCTTTTCATGTGATTTTAGCTATCTAGAAGCATAGGCTATTACTTTACCTTCTTGCATATAAACACAACCTAAACTGTTCAATGATGCATCACTGTAAATCACAAATTCCTTACCTGATTTAGGCTGAATCAGAACTAGTGCTTCAATCAACAGGGCTTTCAATTGGTCAAAACTTTCCTGACATTTATCAGACCATTCAAATTTCACATCTTTATGTAACAGTCGTGTCATCGGTGAAGCTATCATAAAAATCCCTTTTACAAATCTCTGATAGTAACCGGCTAATCCTAGAAAACTTCTGACTTCAGATACATTTTTCGATGGTTTCCAGTTAACAATAGCTGATATTTTATTTGGGTCAACTCTAATACCTTCAGCCGATCCTATATGTCCTAGAAAACTCATTTCTCGAAGCCAAAACTCATATTTGCTAAATTTAACATATAGTTATTTTTCTCGCAAAGTTTGCAAAATAATTCTCAGATGTTCGGCATGTTCAGTCTCATTTCGGGAATATACCAGGATATTATCAATGAATACCATAACAAATATATTCGAATACGGTCTAAAATTTCTATTCATCAAATCCATAAATACCGCAGGTGCATTAGTTAAACCAAACGGCATCACAAGGAATTCATAATGCCCGTACCTAGTTCTGAAGGTTATTTTTGGAACATTTGACTCTTTCACCTGTAACTGATAATAACCAGAACGAAGATCAATATTCGAGAACACTGTGGCACTTTTTAACTGATAAAATAAGTCATTAATGCAAGGCAGAGGATACTTATTCTTGATGGTAACTTTGTTGAGCTGTCGGTAATCAATACATAATCTCAACGATCCATCATTCTTCTTAACAAACAGAATCAGTGCACCCTATGGTGAGAAACTGGGTCGAGCAAAATCCCTATCAGTTAGTTCTTGCAACTGTGCTTTCAATTCTTTTAACTCTGTAGGAGCCATTCTGTATAGTGCTATAGATATTTATGTTGTTCTCGATACAAGGTCTATAGAAAATTCCACTTCTCTAACCGGTGGGAATCCGGGTAACTCCTCTGGAAACACATTAGGATATTCACAAACAACTGGCACTGATTTAATCTTTGATTCAGACACTTTGGTATTCAACACATAAGCAAAATGAGCTTCATAACCTTTTTTGACATATTTCTTTGCTGACATGGCTGATATCACATTAGACAACCCATCCATTTTATCTGATTAAATACAAAACATTTCACCATATTGAAATTTCAACACTATATGCTTTTGTTTACAATTTACCACGGCATCATGCTGAGTTCACCAATTCATACCCAGAATCACGTCAAATTTAACAAATGGTAATAACATCAAATTAATCGAAAAATAAAAACCCTATATCATTAACAGATAATTTTTACAAATTTTATCAACCATCACATATTGGCCCAGGGGGTTTGAAACTTTAACCACGAATTCAGTGGACTCAACAGGTAAATTTTTATTAGACACTAAATTTGTACAAATATATGAATAAATTGAACCATGATCAATTAAAGTAGTTACTTCAATATCAATAAGAGAAAAAATACCAGTAATAACATTTGGTGTAGAGGCATCTTCATGGGCACGAATAGCATAAGTTCTAGTTGGTGCTCATGCTTCGGATATTATAGTTGAATCTTTTATCGTACTACAACTACCACTTACATTATCGAGATTACAAGGTGGTCTACCTCTTATAGCGGGGTTTGTCGACCTTGAAGTTTGAACGATATATTTTTTAGGCTTTTTTAGGCAGTCTTTAAGATAGTGGACAAATGAACCACATCTAAAGCATGCTGTACTTTTCATGCGACATTCACCAAAATGTAATTTATTACAATGCTTGCATCTGGGTTTGGTACTTCTAACTCTACCTGCACTTGCTATAGATGTAGCTTGAGATCTTGGACTGAAGCGTTGAATACCTCTATCTCTCTCAGAGTACCTCGCAGAGGTAGTAGAACGGTCATGATATCTTTTTAATTTCTTTGAAGCTGACTATTGTGGCTTCTCCATAAATCTTTTACTTGAAGTTCTAGCTTCCATCTCAGCTTGTCTCTTTTCTTTACTTAATTCTTTAGTTTTATGTGTTTGGTTAATCAGTACAAAAAATTCTTTTAATTTAAGAATCCCAAATAATAATTTTAATTTTTCATTGAAACCTTATTCAAACCGTTTACACATGGCAATTTCAGTCGGGATACATTCTTTGGCATATTTACTCAGTCAGACGAATTCCCGTTCTATTCAAATACTGTCATATGCCTATGTTTAAGCTCTAAAAATTCTTTCTGTTTCTGATCAAGGAATCTCTGACTGATATATTTCTTTCTGAACTCAGTTTGGAAAAATTCCTAAGTGATCATTTCCTTCGGTACAACTAAAATTAAAGTGTTACACCATTGGTAAGCCGAATCTTTTAACAGAGACACCGCACATTTAAGACATTCGGTCAGTGTACAATATAGTTCATCCAGAACTCTGATAGTGTTTTCCAACCAAAATTTAGCTCTTTTTGGATCATCTTTGGTTGTAGCTTTGAATTCTTCTGCCCCATATTTACGAATTTTATTAACAGGAGGCTTACCAGTTCTAATAAGTTCTGTACCTTGAGGCATATCAGGAATCATTTGAGAAACAAGAAGGGGTGGAGGTTGTTGTACAGTAGGATTTGTTCTTACAAATTCTGTAAACCACTCATTCATCATTTGGAAGAAAGCTTCTTTAGCCTCTCCTCCTCGGCTCTCAGATACATGCCTTCTACTACTCGAGGCTGCTCTTTACATAGAAGTTTGAGCATTACTATTAGCTTCTTCAGAATTAGCTCAGTTGAATAACATTTCTATATGAAAAACATGTTTTAAATTGGTTAGGAGATATCTCACTATCACTGGTTATATAATGGCATGTACAGCTAGACATACTTGCTATGTTAATTCGAAAATCGATGTAACACCCTAAAATTTAGGGTTAGAAGTTTTGAGATTTGTAGGTAGGGTCAGTGGCTAGATCAGACAATTGGGTTTGTTGCTGTGTTTTATGTCAGAATGGGCTTGCTGGTTTAGTGGTTTGTTGTGTGTTAATTTTCCTCTGGGTTTTGGGTTCGAATCTTCGTGTGTATTTATGAGAGTAATTTTATTTTAGATTTATTTATTTTTAGTTGCCAAAATATTTATTAGTTTTAGCTATTTTAATTTATTTTTATTTTGAGAATAGAAAAAAATCCCAAAAAGAAAAAATGAGAGTTGCATGTTCTTCCCTTCTTCTCTATTTTATTCTTTGTGACATTTCAATTTTCTTTCTTCCTAAAAAGAAAATATTCAGTTTCTTTTGATTCTTTGCTTCTTCTGTTTTATTATTGTTGTCGGTTGTCAAGGAAGTTTTGTTCTCAGGTGTTTGGTAAATCAAAAGAGAAAAAGATAGGTTTTGCTTTTGGAGGTTTTGATAATGTCTTTTCCGTTTTCTATTTTGTTATTGAATTGAAGTTTTCGTTAATTTGTATGCTAATTGAGGTTTTTGAATCTGTTTGGAGGAGCGAATCAAACGATTCTGGTGTTTGCTATCGCTACTAAGGTGTGTGTTCGAAAACTCTCTCTTTTTGTTATCAAATTTCTGATTGTTTCTATAAAATTTGACATATTTTGTGTGTTTTTGAATTTGACCAGTCGAAGTGTTGTTTGTTGTGGAATTGCTTGAAGTTCTGAGTGTTTTTGGTTTGTTTCTGTGTAATTGAGGGTTGGGGATTGTTTCAACATCAAAAGCATGTTTTGTAACCTATTTCGATGTGGTTTCGTGACCACACGGATGGCCACACGGGCATGTTTCCTTCATAGGTGGCTCACACAGTGTGTACAATTGGGAATTTAGGGTTTTTGATGATTTTGGTACCACACGGCCTGGCTACATGGGCATTTGTCCCTACATGGGCGTGTGAGATCTCCACACGGTCCTGTCACCTTTACTCCTTATTTTTAGCACTTTTGGACGGTGAGTTACACAGGTTGCTCACACGGGGTGTGTCCCCTCCATACAAACGTCTGTGGCCTTTACATGGGCGCGTAGACCCCCACACAGCCTGGGCACTTTCACACGGTCGGGCACACAGCTATGTGGCCTTATTTCGTCAAATTTTGTATTATGTCTATTTTTGATTTGATTATGATTTTTTGTGTTCTGACCCTTGGCTAGGTCTTGGTAAGGGTGGTCGGGACTTTGTTTCGGCCTGGACTTGTGCGTTATTCACAAACTTAGATCTAATTTAGCGATTCAGTTTAGTGTTAATTGATGTTATGTTATATGTAATTCTGATTATAGGCATTTGAATATGTGCATTTCTGATTCTGTACTCTACTTTTGTAAGTCTGTCTTCAAATGGTGTGCATTTTGCATTTGCATTAATCTTTTTGGGTTTGGTTGCGAAGAGAAGGGAGTCTGATCTATTTTGGCAGTTTCAATTGCAACATGTCGTACAGTGGTTTACCGCAATGCATAGTACGTCATATATGCCAGCTTTGCTGCATATTAACATTTAAGTGGCTTAGTCCACATACTTGGTGTGTAGGGTTGGACGAGCCTTTCAAGGTCCTATGTGGTGTGCATGGTTGGATGAGCTTAATTAGCTCTTTCTGGGGTGTGATTGGGGGACAGAGAGGTGTTTGTCTGGTTGGGTGGACTTTTATTACTTGTTACATTCATTTTGTATTCTGTTTGTCTGTATGAGTGTGAGACTAACTATTTATAGATCGAGGTATTTCAATATTTATACGTTTGATTTGTTGTAAAGACTATTCGTATATTGGATTGCCACTGAGTTTTATTTTTTTATTGTGACATTTTGGTGATCATTTATCTATCATTTTTGAACTCACACTGAGCTCATGTAGCTCATCCCTTTTAGTTTATCCCTTTGCAGGTACCCTCATTTTCTGTAGCTAAACTTGGCATGCCAGAGGTCTCGAGGGATATGTTTTAAGCCGGACTAATAAAACGAGGTTTCAGATTTATAAATTTGTGATCTGTTTTGAATTGTAAACATCTATAAAGATTGTGGTACAGTCTGATTTGGGATTTTCGTAAATAGTTTTGTTTTGAATTCTATAAACTTTGGTACTTTATTTCCGAATGCTTTCAACGTGACTTGAATTCTCTATTTTGAATCCTAAAAGGGCTAAATGGTTTAGTTTGATTTTAATAACTGTGTTCGAATAGGATTTTAATAAGTTTTGTAGAATTATTTCAGATCATTTTGGTGATCAATGTAACCTCTGGGATTTGGTCTAAACTCCTAGGCGGGGTTTTGAGGCGTTACATTTAGTGGTATCAAGGCCAGGTTTACAAAAACTCGGCCTGTATTTTTATGTATTCGTGTAGGCACGTGTTCATTTTAAAAAAAATTGATAAACCGTACCATAGTATTTTGATATTATGTGTGTTTCACTGATTTTGAGGAGATAAAATGTCTAAGACTTTGATGCTGGTCCAGGGTGGAAATTTGAAACTGTAATATTAGAAATGTAGATTTTCGTATTTATTTTGTGTTCGTTTTCTGAAAATGTAGATAATCTAAGTTAGTCACAAGACCGATATGGATTCTTATAGTAAGCATGGTCGTGAGGGTCAAGCTGGTGAGACTCCCGAAGAGTCGTTGGCTTCTCCGGGATGTGAGTTTTTCAGGAGTCAGAAGTCAATGCGATTTTGCCAACTTTGGGTAGCGATAACCCAGAGGTTGGTACCGAGGCGTTGACTCGAGTGGAGAGAGAGGTGTTTGAATAAGTCTTTGAGGCTAGTTTAGAGAGGAATAGAGAGTTAGTTCAAGGTAGGTGTGTGGATTGTGGGAAGAAAATGGATCATAGTCCTTTGGGGTTGGAGCCTTGGTCTACGAAGCGTATAAGAGCCCAGTTGGGTGTTAGTAAAGGTTTTGTGGATGGTTCTGGTAATGGGGGGAACGTATCAATTTGTGGGCATTGTAAGAAGTGTCATCCGGGCGACTGTTGGAAGAATTTGGGAGCGTGTCTTAGATGTGGGTCTATGGAGCATCGAATTAGGGAGTGTCCGCGACGACATTGAGACAGGTATGGTTGTAGATTATTGTGATTCTGTGTGTTATTTATTTGAATGACATTGATGTTTATTCGTTGGATAAAGTTTGTGTGTGTGATGGAAATTGTGTATCTGCTTTAGTGGTTAAATGTTTGGTATGTGTGCGAGTTTTTAAGGTCAAAGTATAGTATGGTAGTGCTCGGGTTTAGAGTGCGCAGCGAGAGCGTAGTGGTAGAGTTTGTGTTAGACAACTATTCTGTTAGTGGGAAATTTCGGGGATGAAATTTCTTTAAGAAGGGGTGAGTTGTAACACCCCGAAATTTGGGGTTAGAAGTTTTGAGATTTGTAGGTAAGGTCAGTGGCTAGATCGGACAACTGGGTTTGTTGCTGTGTTTTATGTCAGAATAGGTCTGGTGGTCCTGTGGTTTGTTGTGTGTTAATTTGCCTTTAGGTTTTTGGTTCGAATCTTCGTGTGTATTTATGGGAGTAATTTTATTTTATATTTATTTATTTTTAGTTGCTAAAATATTTATTAGTTTTAGCTATTTTAATTTATTTTTATTTTAAGAATAAAAAAATCCCAAAAAGAAAAAAAAAAGAGTTGCACGTTCTTCCCCTCTTCTCCATTTTGTTCTCGTGACATTTCAATTTTCTTTCTTTCTAAAAAGAAAATATTCAATTTCTTTTTATTCTTTGTTTCTTTCGTTTTATCATTGTTGTCGGTTGTCAAGGGAGTTTTGTTCTCGGGTGTTTGGTAAATCAGAAGAGAAGAAGGTAGGTTTTACTTTTGGAGGTTTTGATAATGTCTCTTCCATTTTCTATTTTGTTATTGAATTGAAGTTTTCGTTAATTTGTATGTTAATTGAGGTTTTTGAATCGGTTTGGAGGAATGAATCGAATGACTCTGGTGTTTGTTATCGCGTCTAAGGTATGTGTTTGAAAACTCTCCCTTTTCGTTATCAAATTTCTGATTTGTTTCCTGAAATTCAAAATATTTTGTGTGTCTTTGAATTTGACCAGTCAAAGTGTTGATTGTTGTGGAATTTCTTGAAATTCTAAGTGTTTTTGGTGTGTTTCTGTGTAATTGAGGGTTAGGTATTGTTTTGACATCAAAGGCACATTCGGCAGCCTATTTTAGTGTGGTTTCGTGGCCACACGGGCGTATGCCCCACATGGGTGGCTCACACGGTTGTGTGTAATTGGGAATTTGGTGTTTTCGATGATTTTTGGTACCACATGGCTTGGCCACAAGGGCATGTGTCCTCACACGGGTGTGTGAGATCTCCACACGGCCATGTCTCCTTTGCTATTCATTTTTAGCACTTCTGGACAATAAGTTACAGGGGCTGCTCACATGAGCGTGTGTCCCCTCCACACGGGCGTGTGTGGCCTTCAAATGGGTGCGTAGACCCCCACACGGCCTGGGTACTTCCACACGGCGGGCGCACATGGCTGTGTGGCTTTATGTTGCCAGATTTTATACTGTGTCTATTTTTGATCTGATTATGATTCTCTGTGTTCCGAACCTTAGCTAGGTCTTTATAAAGGTGGTCGGGACTTTGTTTCGGCCTGGACTTGTGCGTTATTCGTAATCTTAGCTTTAATTAAGCGATTCGGTTGAGTGTTAATTGATGTTATGTTATATCTAATTCTGATTTTGGGCATTTGAATGTGTACATTTCTGATTTTGTACTCTGCTTTTGCAAGTCTTTCTTCAAATGGTGTGCATTTTGCATTTGCATTAATCTTTTTGGGTTTGGTTGTGAAGAGAAGGGAGTCT
>CM025250.1:6039530-6056269 GCA_013677275.1 Gossypium schwendimanii
CATGATATCCATAAACACATTCATTTGACCACTTTAAAACATACCAAACATACTTCAAAGGTTACCTAAATGGTCAATTACATATTTGAGACATTGTGCCTAAAACTTAGCATACATAACCATCTCCATTTCAACCAATAAATGGCAAACACAATTTCACAAGTAAGGTATTCATATAGCAACCATACACCACATATCAAAGGGACATTTGAACATATATACATATCAAAATATCTGTCCACCTTACAAGCCATCTCAAATGGCCAAAACACAACAAGACATATAGGTCACATTAGCCAAAACACCTATACATGCCATCTGACCAAAATATACAAAGTCCAAAATACCAAAATGAGAGTTTGATAGTGCGGCACGATCTCTGATAACTTCCAAACCGAGCGAGCTTCCAAATCACTATAAAACACAGAAATTAAAATAGAGTAAGCAATTAAGCTTAGTAAGTTCGTATGGCTAATAAATACAACTTACCATTCATCCACAATTTAGATAAGCATAATTAAAACATAGGGAAATTTCAATTGGCCTAAAGCATAACACATAATCACAATCATGTTAGTCATGTATAAATACATCAACAATGAATTACTTTTCGTATTTCACACGAATACCTGTACTTGTTTGTATCAACTCTTATAACCTCGTATCATCACCTGTGCTTGTTGAATCGTTTGGAATACTATTGAATACTCGGGTATCTCACACAGTAAGTGCCAATACGTGGTCAAAACCACCTCTATCTCATATCTCATATAGATGCTCACTCGCGAGCCATCACTGGGTCTGTTCACACAAGCTATCAGTCAAGACGTAGCTACACGGTGCTGGTTACACAAGTTGTAAAGTAACCGCAACACATGCCGGAAACTCAGCCATCGGTAGGACGTATGAGACTAGCACCCAAAATACGGTAACCCCTAATGACATGTCATTTGTATCTTATCTATTCCTAAGGTTCAACCGAGATCCATACATTGTCGATACCTTGTCAAGAATTTTCGTGGTGTTGTATCATCACAATTATATCAATTAAGCATTTAAACACATATAATTTAATGCTTATTAAACATACGAACTTGCCTCAAATTTACACGGAAACAATCGACCGATCAATCCATTACTTTATCTTTGCCTCAATCTAATTCCGAACGTGGCTTTTCTTAATCTATATAATCAAATTTAACTAATTTAATATTTATTCTATTCAATTCAATCAAATTTCATGTTATGGAAAAATTACCATTTTGCCCCTAAACATTTGACCTTTTTATAATTTAGTCCCTAGGCTCGTAAAAAATGAAATTCATGAAATTTCACAACATCCAAGCCTAGCCAAAAATTATATATGCTCATATCAGCTCATATATTCCCTAAATTCACACATTTATCGCAAAATTTTCCTATTTCTCAATTTAACCCCTAATTAACAATTTCATCAAAACTCACTTAGCAAAAGTTGTTTCTTTAACAACAAGGGTTCATTTTCTTCCATTAAACTTCAAGAACAACTAATATGCTCTCATGAAATAACCCTAAACTTTCAACCATATTACAATTTAGTCCCCTATTTAGCTAGATTAAGCTACAATGGTTCCGAAAATATAAAAATCAACGAAAACGGGATGAAATAGCACTTAAATGCAAATAAAAAGCTTGAGCAAAAATTCTTCCCTTCTCCTATGGTGAATTCAGCTATGGCATGAAAAATAGAAGAAGATGTTAGCTTTTTTGGTTTTTTATTTATTTATTTTTATCATTAATTGTATTTTTACCATTTTACCCTTACCTAGCTTTAAAAATTACTCAATTACTAAGCCATGCACATCCAATAACTTATTTAATGGTCTAATTACCATATAAGGACCTCCACTTTAAAGTTTTATAGCTATTTAACACCTTTAGCTAATAGAACACAACTTTCGCACTTTACGCGATTTAGTCCTTTTTCACAAACTGAGCATACAAACGGTAAAATTTCTTAAAGAAATTTTTATACCACCATATTATTATGCTATAGACCACAAAATAATATTAAAATAAATTTTTTCGACTTTGAATTTGTGATCCCAAAACCACTGTACCGATTTCACTAAAAATGGGCCGTTACACATAAGTAATAGTTCACTTTGAACTCATGTTACTTCATATCAAAACTTTGCCCATTGAACCATTTAAAATATCGATGGATACGCGGGTAGTACACACGAAGTGTACATAACTGTAATCCATCAATTCATGTGTCATCCATCAATTCATATTCAGGAATGCTCATACGAGCACATAAACAAGAAGCTCTCTCTCGAGCCATATAACGGGAAGCTCATGTGAGCCATGTAGCGGGAAGCTCATTCGAGCTGTATAATGGAAAGCTCATAGGAGCCGTAATTGGGAAGCTCATGCGAGCCAATAACGGGTAACTCTGGAGAGCCATCAATCGGAATGCTTCGAAGAGCCATATAACAAAAAACTCAAGAAAGCCAATATCGGGATGCTCATGAGAGCTCATAACAGGAAGCTCGTGAGAGCCTATTATCGGGACGCTCATAAGAGTTGTGGTGTGTCCGCAACACATGCAGGATCACAACCAATCAGGAACCCTTAATGACAATGTCATTTGTATCCATCGAATTTATTAGGTTCAAACGGGAATTTGTACTTATTAGATATTTTTCAGATATGTGATCAATGGATACACATGGAAATTTATATAAATTTCATACAATAATATTAAATTTAAAACATATAAATATACAATTTAGTTACACGAACTTACGTCGACAATGTTCGTGTACACAAAAGCTAGTAATCCTTTACTTTCTCTTTTCCATGGTCTAACTCCATATTTGATATATCTGAATCTATACAAATGAATTTAACATCAATTTATACTCAATTCAATCTAATTCGTATCTTTAGAAAAATTACCATTTTACCCCTATACTTTTAATTAATTACAATTTCATCCCTAGGCTCGAAAAATGAAATTTATACAATTTAATCCTTATTCCAAGCCTAGAAAATTTTTACATGTAACAATAAAAACCCATGCATTTCACAAAATTCAAAATGTTTTAATGACTTTTCCATCTTTACAATTTAGTCCCTAAATCATAATTTCATCAAAATTCACTTTACAAAAGTTGTTTATCTATCAACAACCTTTCACTTTCTACTATAAAAATTTATAATTCATACATACTCATCCATGGAAAAACCCTAAAACTTTAATAACTTTACATAGCTAGATTAAGCTATTACGATATCGGAAACATTAAAATTACTAAAAACGAGACAATAATTCATACCTAATTAAGCCAAATAAACTTGCTCAAAACTCAATTTTATTATTTATCATATTTAATTATTTCATCTTTCTAATTTTATCCTTTTCTTTATTAAATTTTCAAATGATGAATCATCATACTTATCTACTAACTCAACTAATTGGTCTATTTTCCATATAAGGATCTCTAATTTTGAATTTCATAGCTACTTGATCCCTTTAGTTACTAGAATTCAACTTTGCATTTTATGCAAATTGGTCCTTTTCATCAAATTAAACATGTAATC
This sequence comes from Gossypium schwendimanii, assembly GCA_013677275.1. NCBI lineage: Eukaryota > Viridiplantae > Streptophyta > Magnoliopsida > Malvales > Malvaceae > Gossypium > Gossypium schwendimanii. The sequence continues at coordinate 6,043,119 of CM025250.1, forward strand.
GGTAAAATTTTCTTAACAAAATTTTCATACGATATTCCTATAATACTATAGACCATAAAATAATATTAAAATAAATTTTCTTCTGGACTCAGATTTGTGGTCCCGAAACCACTGTTCCGATTTCACTAAAAACGGGTAGTTATACTTTTTGACATAACAACAATTTAAGAGAAATTTGCATTTTGAAAAACTCTACCTAAATCAATTAGACATTTTCAAAAACATAAGTCCCTTTAATAAATTATTCCTTGAAAAATTTTAAGCACAAACACTTAAACAAGAGCATTAAATTTCAATAAATGAATCCAAAACCTATAAATTTCATATATTTAAACAATGTATCAAGAAGTATACAAGCACAAATAATAAATCATTTGTATAAACATATAGAAGATAAATATATAGTAAAACCTATGCATATGCAGAATTCATTTTTTCTCCCCCTTTTTAGCATATAAAAAAGCAATCAAAATAACAAAGCTTGATCCAATCATAAAGATATTTTGAAGATCAAAGCTTAGGGAGAATAAAGATTGATGTAAGAACACAATGAATCATACTATATGTTGAAACCATGTTTTTGTAAAAGGGGTCGACTTTGATTTTTGAAAATGAACACGAACATGAGAGTCGCCACCAATCCTTTTTGATGAGGTGGGATCGGGTCACCTCGAAAAATGGTTTTTTAAATAAACGGTTTGATTTATTAAAACAACAATTTCGGTCAATGAAATTCTAGAAAATGGGTTCGGGAGTCAGTTACTTGCGAGGAAGGATTAGCACCCTATTAATGCCAAAAATTGGTACCTAATTGATTAATTGATGTCTTAATGTCAAAAATTTCAAAACTGGAAAGCATTTACAATATGATTCCTCTTTTTATTAATGTTAAATTTTTTAAGAAAAATGCTTGAATAAATAGAAATGAATGTCAAAGACCCTCTCATCTCGAGATAACAAATGTCACATCCCGTAAGTTAGGACACGACATTTTGAACCCTCGAGAACAAGCTTGCCTTTATAAAATTTTTTATTTAAATTTCATGTATTTTAATTTTAAAAGGATATATGGCTATTTAGGTTTAACGAGAAAATCGAAACCCCGTAAGTTAGGGTACGATTTCTCAAATTTCCAATACGTGAAATATTGCCTATTTTTAAAAGTTTTCTTTTTTTGAATTAGGAAGAAAATTAATGCAATATTGAAAATGATATACGAATATACTAGTAAAACAATTCATAATACATATAATGACGATAATCACATAATATACACTATGAACAATCAAAGGAAAATAAATAACGAAATAAATAATAACAATGATAATAATAATAGTGACAAAATATGCACATAAAAAAAAGACAACACAAATTTTAATATAATAAGAATAAGGAAATAAATAAATAAATAAATAAATATAGAGGAAATAGTTTATAAAATATTGAAAATAAAGGGCCAAATTAAAATGTAGATGAAATTAAGGGGATGAATTTTAAAATAAAAAAGGACAAAGGGAAGATTAAGGGGTGAAAATAAAATGCGCGCAAAGGGAGGGGGTCCAACAGCGAAATTATTCTAGGCTCCAAAACGTACAGCTTCAATGGGGACTAAAATAAAGCAGAAATAAAATTATAGGGTAAATTTAAAAAGGAAAAAAATGGGACCAAATTGAAAACACTAAAAAAAGGAAGGGCTAAAGCAGTAAATATCCCATTTTTTTTTCAAAACACGCGGATCCCAGGGTTATTGGGTTGGGTCGGATCGGATAGCCCCAAAACAACGTCGTTTTTGGCTGTCTTAGGCTATCCCAAAATGGTGCCATTTTGGTTCCTTATTTAAACCCCAATTTTTTTTGCCCATTTCAGCCTTTCTTTTAAAAAAAAACACAAATTTCCTTTCTTTTTTTTCTCTCAACCATTCTCCCTTTCGACTAGACTCCGGTCATTTGCCACCGTGGCGACTGCTAGTCATCGGCGACGGCACCGTCGTGCACGATGGCTGAAAATTTCAAAAACCCTACTTTTATTCCTCTTTTCAAGTAGAATCCAAATTTGGGTTTGAAATGCCAAAAAAAGCCTTCAAAAATTCAAAAAGAAAAAAAAAGAACCCCTCGTTTCCACCCACTTCCATCGTGACCATTCGGTTAACCCCCAAGGGTCCTTTGGTCTTCTAGAACGGAGGGAGAAGTGAAGACGATCAAGGTAAAAGATTTGTGTTTTTTTATTTCTATATATCAAAAATAAATAAAAAATGAAAGACTAAAAATCACCTATTGAGATATCTATGTTTTTGAGATCGTTATAACTAGGTCAAACTAACCCATAGCTTCGTTTTTGAAACTGTTAAAGATTTTGGATATTTGCATTGATGAATCCTTGTTATTTTATATGTTAATTGGTGGAGTTTAAGTGTTAGTTTTTATTTGGATTAGTTTACTAATTGGTTTCTTTGATATTTTTAGAAAATGGAGTAGATAGATTAAATACTTAAAATTTCATGGAAATTAAGTAATTAATGATTAATGGTGGGTTGCCCTAGCTTGTAAAGATATTCGGCTAGCTTTGGGAAGTTGTAAATTTGTTAATTTGGGAAATTTTAGGTATAGGGACTAAATTATGAAAAATGTAAAAGTTTAAGGAAAATGTGTAATTAATGAAAAGTTAAGGGTCATATGCATTGAATGTGATTTAAATATATTGTATTTAATTACTATATAGATCGAGATTTGATTCAAAAAGACAATAACTAAGGAAAAGAAAAAATTGCAAACTAGTCCCTTTGTTTAAACCAGAAGTGCTTTAGAGGTAAGTTCATAGTATTTCAATATGTAAATGAAATTGTATTTGTAATCTCACATTATTTTTATTTTGTTAAAATATTTATATATAATTATTGTATGAATGCACATATGTGCCCCTGTTTGTACTTCGGTACCCCTGAATGCACATATGTGTCCTTGTTTGTACTTCGGTACCCCTGAATGCATATACATGCTCTTGATTTTGTTATGGTACCTCTGAGAACTTTATATCGTCTCATCATTTCATCATTTGTATTCTTGAAATCTTAGTAATCAAATAATATATGAACAGTTTCTAATTGTTTTTAGATTAAACATTATACTATGTCCTTATTAAGCTATATAAGCTTACAGGTTTTTATATCTTTTGGGTGGTGGCATGTATATATAGATAAATATGTGGTTTTGAAATGTTGATAGATGTAGTTCATGAATGAGATGTGTGTTTTGCTTAGGGTATGTTTTGTATTGATGAAACAAGTGTACATATATAATACATAGATGAACACCTTGATGATTAGTTGTTGAATGAAGTGGTTTTAATCATAGTGCAATACTTATTTGTTTAATGTATTATAAATGAGGTCTTTTCATCATTTTTGAGATTAAATGTTTAGTATATATGTGGTGCCTTTGAATGGCTATTGGTTGGATGAAATAGGTTGATTCATTTGGTGTGTTTAGATGTGTTGGAGTAGTGCTTAAGTCTATTGAATGTATGCATAATTGGAGTGGTGGAATAGGTATGGTTTGGTCTTAAAATGACATGATTTTTGGGTCAAATTTGGTGCACACGGCTGTGTGTAACAAGTCAGAGAGTTACACGGCCAGCGACACGACCTTGTGACCCTCTCAGTGAGTTATATGGGTGAGGACATGGGCTGTGACATGGCCGTGTGTCCCTTGTTTGATTGTTACACGGCTTGGGCTATGTCACACAGCCTGGCCACACGGCCATGTGACCCATATTTTCACATTTTTGCAACTTTTTCCTAAAAGCTTTATTTTGTTTTAAATTAGTCCCAATTTGTTTCTAAACTATTTTTAGGGCCTCAAAAGCTTGATTTAATGACTAAATGCATATTTTTGATAAGTTTTTAATGAGTTTTTGTTAATTACAATTGAATGACATTATTGACATATTTTGTGATAAATTGTTTTGGAATTGCTTGGTAATACTCTGTAACCCTAATCCGGTGACAGAGACAGGTTAGGGGTGTTATAACTCAACTTGCCATTACGTCCAAATATGAGAACCTTCTTCCATAGAGATACCTTAAGGAAAACTTAATCTCCCACAACAAACTTTATATCTTTCCTCTTTAGATCTGCATAAGACTTCTATCTAATAGAAGTTGCCTTAAGTCGATCTTGAATCAATGTGACTTTATCCTAAGTTTTAGTAACCATATCTGGACCCATAATCTTCCTCAAACCCAACTTGGTCCAACACAATGAAGTGTGACACTTACGACCATATAGAGCCTCATATGGTGCCATCTGAATACTGGAATGAAAGATATTATTATAAGCAAATTTAGCCAGTGACAGAAATTCATTCCAACTACATTAGAAATCAATAACGCAACTCTGTAGCATATCCTCCAATACTTTTATTACTCTCTCAGATTGTCCATCAATTTTTGGATGGAATGCAATACTGAAGTCTAACTGAGTACCCAGAGCCTCATGTATTTTCTTCCAAAATAAAGATGTAAACCGAGGTTCTCAATCTAGGATAATCAATACATGAATCCCATGAAGTCTAAATATCTCGAAAACGTATAATTTCACTAACTTTTGCAGAGAATAATTGGTTCGAAATGAAAGAAAGTGAGCAAACTTCATTAATTGATCCACGATTACCCAAACAGAATCCTTCTTAGTGGGTGACAAAGGTAACCTACCAACGAAGTCCATGTTTACCCATTCCCATTTCCACTGCGGAATCTTAATGGGTTGAAGCAATCTTGAAGGAAGTTGGTTCTGAACCTTAACCTTTTGTCACGTCAAACATTGAGACATAAAATCAGTCACCTTTCATTTCAAACCAAGCCACCAATACAACTCCTAGAAATCATGATACATTTTATTACCACTGGGATGCATATCATAAGGGCTACTATGCGTTCCTAATAGAATATATTGCCTCAAATCCAATCACCCAGCACACAAATCTGACCTCAAAAACATAGAATACCCGCACTGTTAAACCTAAAATCTAAAGTCATACCCTATTCAATCAGCTGAACCCGACTAACCAAAGACTCATCCAGAAGTGTATTATCCTAAATTTCATCAACCCAAGTTAGCTTAACCTGTAACTCGACCAATAATCCACTAATCTCAAACAGGCTTAGGAGAGCAAACACAACCTTCAACTCTAACATCAATCTCTGACTAAGCCCATCAGCCGCTACATTGGTTTTACTAAGATGATACTCTATAGTACAATCGTAATCCTTAGGCAACTCAATCCATCTACGTTGTCTAAGATTCAAATCCTTCTAAGTGATGAGGTACTTAAGGCTTTTGTGATTATTGTAGATGATACACCTCTCACTATACAGGCAAAAACTCTAGATTTTTAGTGTAGAAACAACAGCAACTAACTCAAGATCATGTGTCAGATGGTTGCCTTCATGTGGCTTAAGCTATCTAGATGCGTAAGCCACTGCCTTACCCTCTTGCATCAAAACACAACCCAAACCGGTGTGAGATGCATCACTATAGACTACGAACTCTTTTCCTGATTTAGGCTATATCAGAACGAATGCCTTAGTCAAAATTAATTTAAACTTCTTGAAGCTTTATTGCTATTCATTAGTCAACACAAAAGGCGCATTCTTACGCAACAGTTTAGTCAAAGGAGTTGTGATAAGTGAAAAATCATATACAAACATCTAATAATATCCCTCAAAATCGAGAAACCTCTAAATCTCAAAAACATTTCTAGGCCATTTCCATTCAAGAATAGCCTTAATCTTTTTCGGGTCCAGATGGATACACTCGATAGAAACTATGTGTCCCATAAACATAACTTCCCTCAACCAAAAGTCACACTTGTTCAACTTAGCATAGAGCTTCTTCTATCGAAGAATCTACAAACCACTTTAAGATGTTCATCATGTTCAACCTCGATATTAGATTATACTAGAATATTGTCAATAAACATTATGACAAACTGATCTAGATACGGCTAAAACACCTTATTCATGAGATCCACTAATGTAGCCAGAACATTAGTCAGGCCGAAAGGCATAACAAGAAACTCATATGACCATAATGAGTCCTAAAGGTGATCTTATGCATATCAGATTCTTTTACCTTCAAATGATTGTACCCTGATCGTAGATCAATCTTGGAGAACACAGGCGCTCCTCAGAACTGATCGAACAAATCATCAATCCTCGGTAGTGGATATTTAGTCTTTATCGTTAACTTGTTTAGTTTCTAGTAATCCACACATATCCTCATAGTACCATTCTTCTTTTTTACAAAGAGTACCGGTGTTCCCCACGAAGACACAATGAGTTTAATGAATCCTCCATCAAGAAGTTCCTAAAGTTGAACCTTTAATCCTTAAGCTCATTCAGTGCCATGTGTTATGGAGCAATGGACACCAGAGCTATCCCTAGCAAAACCTCAATCCTAAACTCCACCTCTCGGTCCAGTGGTAACCCAGACAACTCCTCAGAAAAACATCTAGAAAATCCTTAACTATTCAAATGCTCTCCACAGTAGAACTCACCACACTTGTGTTACATACATAAGCTAAGTACGCTTCACAACCTTTTTAGACTAAGTTCTCGGCTACCAAAGCAAATATTACATTAGAGAGGTAATCTTGATGCTTGCTAACCATCACAATTTCTACATGATTCTCAGTTTTAGATTTACCCTCTTTGACGTACAATCCAAACTAACTTGATGCTCCACAAGCCAATCCATGCCCAAAATCAGGTCGACTGACCCAATAGATTAGCTAGAAACAGAACCCTTTGAGTCTCTAATGGACACCTCCTATAAATTTTACTGACTTGCATAGACTGACCCAATAGACTAATTATTGAAACCCTATTAGAAGCATTCTCAGTAGGAATCCCTAAATTACTAGGTACAGAACTAGATATGTATTGGTGCGTAGAACCAATTTCAACAAATGCAAAAAATGGTTGAGAAAGAATAATAAACGTACTGACTATCATGCCGGGCGGATCTCTGCCCTCGCAGTGCCTCATTGCATATACTAAAGTAGGCTATCTTGCCTTAGTCTGATTAACACCTTTCCCTGGTGCCCTCTATCATTGGCCCAAACCGTTACCACTCCAAGCTTGACCATGACCCTTAGGAGCCTGCTGAACTACCCTTTACGGCTGAACCAAAGCTTGCACCTGATCAAATCGATATAGACAATCCTTAATGCTATCTTCCAAAGACCCACATCACAGACACACTCCTATCCTCCAACATTTTCCCTAATGGTGGTTACCATAGCTAGCACAAATCTAAATTGCACCAGTATCAATTGTTGCCTTAACTTGCTGAGGCTTATCATCTCTGGCCCATTTCTTAGCCCACGGAGTTGAACTAGAAGGACCTAAATCTCTCTTTTTCTTATTATATCCCATTTTCTATTCCTTTCTCTTGCGTTCCACGTACCTAATTTCCTCAGTAATCTTAGCCTTCTCCACTAACATTTTGAAGACTCACCTCTGGTGTGGAGCAACTAATACTTTTAGATCATATCGAATTCTGTCTTCAAAATGGACACTTTTATCATATCTGGTGGCTACTAAACTTTAAGTTACCTAGTCAACCTTAAAAACTCAGCCTCATATTCAACCACAGATCTCTCGTCCTACCTCAGCCCGATGATCTCCAACCCATGGGCCTCAATGTACCTCGTCCTCGTGTATTTCTTTTGGAAGGCACTTTGAAAGAAATCCCAGGTTACACGCTTAGCCTGTGTGCGCCGCACCACTGATTGTCACCATTAGCATCCTTCATCATAGAGCAAAGATATTGCAACCTTCAATTTCTGCTCTGTGGTGCAGTTCAGGTCATCTATGATTCTCTTTGTGGCCTCCAACCAATACTCGACCACAGTCAGGGAAATCTCGATGACACCCATAAACAATTTAGCCCCATAGATCCTCGACCCCCTTGATCCGGATTGGGTCCTAGTGACCTTTTGTAATACCCTTAACATAGCCTAAGATAGTGCATCCTCCCCTACATTTAGAGTTTTAGTCTCTGCGGTAGGCATTTTTATCGTCTCACTAGTCTCTAAATTGGGCATGTTGCCCAAGGAAAAAGGCTCAGCTCGAGCCCTCGACGATGTCCACCATGCCCTAAAGTACCGTAACCTCGCGCACTTCGTGTACTCATTTTGAATTATCTACAATTTCAAAAATTTTATGGATTAAATTAGGTTATTAAAAATCCCAAGTCTAAAGTTTTATCAGAGTTTATACACAATTATCACAGTCTTTAGCTAGAGTGTAGTAATCTTAGCACTATAGTTTTACTAGTTTGTATAGTATAGCTAAAGTAAAAGTACTTACTAGATTGGTGTCAGAGTCTCAGATTCCCTTTTTATAGAATCAATTATAAAAAATAATCAAAATCCATATATACATTTTCCAAACAATTTCTAATGAGATTTTAAAACCCAAAAACCACAGCTCAAGTTTTGAACCTAGGCTATAATACCACCAACTATAACACCCCACACTCGGCCTAGATGTTATGGTCGAATCTTGAGGAATTACATAAACTCATTTTAAACCCATATTATGAATTAAAAAACGTGTGTTTTGGACAATGCTAAATTTTGGTAAATTGTTTTCCAGTTTTTAGGAAAATACTTATCAAAACTATTTATTTTATTACAGAAAAACACTTAAGTGATTACTTAATTTTGTAACAAAAAGTTCTAAGTTATTAAGTTTTGAAAATCGTGACTCAGCATGTAAAAAACCATATAATTGTGTAGTTTTTAAATAATAATTACTAAATTCAACAAAAACAATAAACCAAAAAGAAGAAAAATGTCCCAAACAGTTACAAAGACCAAAATGTCCGTATTGGTTGAAAAACATAAATCGTCTTACTTAATAACAAAAAATCAATCTAAGCTTTTGCATGCCGTCTGATCCTAAGTTTGCTAAACACTTGAAAAGATAGAAATAATTGAGTGAGCTTACAAGCATAGTGTGTAACTCAACCCATAAAAGCAAAATAGATAGCGTAGTTCACATAGAAGTCAGTTACTGAATAGAATGCACTGCATGGCATATTTTGCAATGCAACATAATTATTAGATCATATACAAATGGTATGGCATGTCATGTGATGGAACACTTTATATAGAACAGATATAAATCCTACCCCCATCCACTACACACTATCTCAGTCCATCCCTACACACCAATTAAGGTTATAAATACACATCCAACCCCACACACCTATAAGTGAGTGTATATCACTTTTCAGAATAGTGCAATCAAGCTGCCAGAAATAGTACAGTAATCTACCAGAATCAGATAAGTGTGGTTAAGCCACCAGAAGAGATATGTGATTAAAACCACTAGATAAGGCAAATCATTAAACTGCCATCTTTTCCATTATTATATCATAATCCCACCTCAATTAACATGCTAAAATATACAACATACTCATATGCACGCAGATGTATCATACTTAAACATATTTCCGAGTATGAACATTTCAGATGCAAAGTTAATACTTCTGACATATTATAGAAATTACACATTCAATATCAAGATCACATATTTCATATACAATAGTCATATAAATCACATTATAGACCTTACAAAGTAGCTAACCTCAAAGCGTACATCAAACTTGGCTCTAACTAGTTTTTGAAGAAATTGGGCCCACACGCCCATGTGTCACATACGCCCGTGTAGCCCACACGACCTATCTTGCCCAAGTCGTTTGGCCTATTCAGCTCAGCACATACCTGTATGACTCAAATAGTCTAGCACACGACCGTGCGATGTCGACAATGGCTTTTTTTGGCTTTACGCCTTTCACTATTTTTACTAGTTCGAGTCACACACTTGGTCATTTTTGGTGCCGACACAACAATCGCAGTTCCAACACATAGGAAACGACATTTAGAATGAACTAATTAGAAAATCTCATACTAAATTCAACCAATAAATCGAATGCAAATAATCAATTATTACGAACTAACGAAACTAGTCCTTAATAGAAACTTCCATCCACTTACACTTGCAAGAACAACAACTTCTATTAACACCTAAATTTCACTAACAATAGCACAATAGGAAATAACTCGATATAAATCAATAAAAAACCACAAAATGAAAAATCGCATTCACCCTTCATAACCCCAGGAATAGATTTCACTTACACTAGAATTTTGATATTGCAGCGGTGAAACTTCCAAACACACAAGACCCAAACCGATATCACTTGGTTAACAATATCTCAAAATGGGGTACAAAATCTGAGCGGTGCAACACAAAAACAAAGATGGCAAAAGGATAAACGGATAGAAATAGAGGAAGAAAGAAAAGGAAAATATTCAGAAAAAAAGGAAGAATACAGAGAAATCATTTACAATAGTCTAACGTGAAAAACAAAATTGGAAGAGTGGAGAGAGAGTGGGGAGATGGATTGTTTAGGGAGATTTTAGGGAGGTATTTTAATATAATTTCAATCAAAAACTAAAAATAAAAACTACTCATATCCCCTACTAAATATGATTAGTTATCATATCAGATTTTCCCAAGAGTTTAAATTCAACCCAATTCCCACCACATGGTGGTGACACACTTAGGAATAAGCAAAAAGAATTTTTCTTTTTCACGTACAAGATTCGAACTCTAGACCCTTGGGTAAGTTGAAGCTTTACCAATGAACCAATTAGCTCATTCTTGTCAACAATTGAGCAAAAATAATAGATAAGCTAGATGTTCAAAGATAGAGGTTAGAAGAAATATAATGAAAATTCAAAGGAAGAGATTTGAATGCATGACCTCAAGCACATAAGTATAACACTTAACCACTGAACGAGATCAAGTCACTTGACATGATTTAACAATTAAAAGTTAACAATCTTGGGGCATTACACAACTCAAAATTTTCTTTTCCAAAACATTCAACTTTCTTTTAGGAAGCCTCAAAAGTCATTTTCAATTTTTCATTTTGGTTTTCCAAATCGATTTTTTTTAAAAGAAAATCATTTTCAATTTTGAATTTTAAAGTTGTTCTCTAGTATTTGGAATTCAGGGTCTTAAATTCTAATACTAACTCATTGAAGGTATCTTGTAATTCATCAAAATAATATAAATTTAAATTGCAAGATTTAGAAGATATCTTTTGCTTTTCAAGAGATATGAAACACATCACCTTTGGATTTGAAGGGTATCTTTCACTTGATTGCTCATCTTTGCTTTCCTCATCACTAGTTGTGCTTTCTTTCTCACAAGGCTTCTTAGTTTCATTTTCTTCCTTCTTGTTTTCATAGATTTCCTCAAGTCTATCCTATATGTCTTTGGCACTTCAACATGAGAAAACTTTGTTGACGACTTTTTCACTCATAGGACAAAGGAGTGTGTGCATAGCCTTAGAGTTGGATTGAGCCTTTACCTTATCATTAGCAACCAATCTTTCTTCCTGATTGGTGTTAGATCTGATACCCTAAGTATAGTATTTTTTGTCTCAGTACACTTGTAATTTTTCTCGAATAGATTGGTTAATAAAATTATTCATAAATTACATTAAAACTTTTTATATTATTCTTACATGGTTTTTGCATGCAAAGTAAAATGGAAGCAAATGTTTCTCATTGGTTATCTAATGTTTAACTAATATTAAATGGTATTATGTGGTTAGATTGTAATACAAAAAGAAAGCTTGTATTAGTGGACGGACCTAAACATATGTCATCCATCAAGTCTAATTGGGGAGATTCCTTATCTTGGGCATCGGAGTGGATGACTTTCAAAAGATAGAGACATAGATGTGACTAACTGGACTAACAGTACATGGGACTGGACCCAGTAGAATAGATCCTGAATTCATTTATGGATCTATTCGCTTGTGACGTTCATAGTGTGGCATAACCAAATCTCTGTGCTAGGCCGCGTGCTAGGCAGTGTAACTCACTGATTTGCATGTAAAGGAACTCTCAGATGACAAACGCCCGTGTCGCCAAGCCGTATGCCCTACACGGCTAAGTTACACGCCCGTGTCTCAGGCCATGTGGACCCAAATTTGTCTAAAATCAAGCCATTTCCAATACCATTTAATGCATAAACATTTAAGTCTTTTGTACACATTTTCAAGTCACCAAAATCCTATCAAAACATACAAATAATTTCCATTTCAAGAATCCTAGTTCAACTAACCAATATGCCATTCAAAGGCACCGGAAATGCATTCATCAACTCTTACCTAAACATGTCAATTTTACCATATTTCAACTTTAAATTCTAGTTCAATACTTTCCAAAACATGCCATAACTTGACCATAATCATACCAATTCAAAACGCACCATATAAGCCATTCAAAACATGCATGATAAGATAGCCAAAATGACACAATCTAGCAAGGCATCAAATGGTACCAACAAAGTTAGCTTACACACCTTATACATGCCAATTTACCAACTAAATATTCAACAAGATTGCATTACAATTCACCCTATACATGCCATTATAACCTTGGCCAAAACATTCAAAAACTACCGATATTTATGCTGGATAGTGTGATAGATCTCTAATAAGCTTCCAAATCGATCAAGCTTCTGATAATCTATGAAACATAGGAAAGAAACTACATAATCAATTAATGCTTAGTAAGTTCGTAGAAAATAAAACATAACTTACCATTTCATTTACATAATATAAAGTATAAACATAATATAACCCAAACCACAAGCTTGACACAAGCTTATGCATCATCATCAATACACAAGTTAGCACACTTGCATATAGCTCAAATAAATCAACCATAATATAAGTCATTTTCCATATAAAATACATCAATTAGTTCATGCATTCTTTCCATAAGATCATGCTTGATTCCGCTTGAATTCTTACCTTTTCAATCCCTTTTCTTGGTCGTTGAACCATCTAGAATTTTATCGGATACTCGGGCAAGCTCACACAAAGTGTGCCTTTACATATAACTGTAACATTTCCTTTACATCATTGCTCACACGAGCTGTGAAATGGGTTTGCTCACACGAGCTATGGGTCGAAATGTAAGCTACACAGTGCTGCTCACACGAGCTGTGGAGAATCCACAACAAATGCAAGACCTCAGCCATCGGTAGGACATTAAAGACC
>CM025250.1:6078809-6088940 GCA_013677275.1 Gossypium schwendimanii
AAATTAATATTAAATCTATTAAAATAATATTATTTTTGGAATGGTTAATCTGAAATCAAAATCTTTAATATATCCTAGTAGGAGTGTAATTCTTTGACTACTCAACCACCAAAGACCTATCGCCGTCAATAATTTACCGGCCACCAAAATGCCACCATCCCAATCGCCGACACCCTGAGCTGGTTCAATTACTGCTAGTTCGATCTTGGCCACTGACGACTCGACCAGTTCATTCAAGTCATCAGTTGGACTGTCGGCCCGGTTTCACATACCAGGCTCGGTTCGACCAGTTTTGGGTCTTGGTCTCAGTCTTGGGCTCCTGAGCCCAATTTATGATTCCAGGTCAAATTTTCAAGTTCAATTACCTATTGGGCTAATTGGCTTACTTGAAAATTAATTTCCAAAAATATCATATCAATTTTAATTAATTTGATTAATTTAATTTTACTTGATAAAAATTAATTTTCCCAAAAATAACTTAGATTTTCCAAAATAATTTTTCAAGAAAATTTTTTAACCAAATTCTCTAGTTGAACAATTCTTACGACCTCCCAATTTAATTTCACATCGAATAAATCAACTCAATTAAATTATTTCCAAAGTCGTATAATTTTCTTCTAATTCAAAAGCAATTCGATTGAGCTTTTATTGAGCTAGTGGAGGGACCAATCAGACATATACAATTAGGCTCTAGTAATTACAATTATGTCCAAAAGTTTCGTTTTGATAATTCACAATTACTTAATCATGGAGTTAGTCCAAAAGAAGTACCATTATTGAAAACTCCTTATTGTGTACTTTGTATTAAAGTAATTCATCCAACTATTTTGTCCAATGTCGTCATCATATGATATCTTCGATTCCTTTGAGTTAGATTCGTTCACTCAATACAATCCTATTTTATCTCATTGTCACTATTTTGTCTTCTTAATGATTAATATGATCACTGTCAACAAATAACTGTGATAAATTTCTCGTTCGAGAACAAGCAACCTGTGGCCACGTTCCATATTTATCAATACACACAATGCCAATGAGAGGATATCATTAACTCTTTAATTGAGCTATGAATTCCACTGTTGCTGTAAAGTCATGCCATACACAAGTCATGTACCCAACATATCGGCTATTGGTTCAATCATCTTTAGAGTAGAAGCCTCGATTTATATCCAATCATATGAGTTACATACACATGGTCAATCACTAACTCAGGATTTAGGTAAATCACACCATAAACGTCACAAGTGAATTAATTCACAAATGGATTCAGAATTAATTCATATTGGGTCTAGTCGTGAAGTCAATTGCTCCTATTGCTAAGACTAGCCATCTCATTAATTGGAATTGTAGATGACATAATAATCATTTTTGGTATTTGAATCAAATGCTGACTTTGGTTGTTTTACGGTATTACATACTCATTTAGATTATCTACTAAAGTAACTTATCTTTCTGGTAATGTAAACATTCTTACAATGTCACCTATCATCAGTTTGAACTTAGAATATCAATAAGCTAATACTTGCTTGTAACAATTTTGCTATGCACGCAAAATATGAAAGACAAAAATACAAAAGACATAATAGTGAAATGTGAAATTAACTTTATTTATTTATTGATCATTCAAATAAATAGAAAACAGTTACATGTTTACTACAATAAGGACACATTTCCCAACATATTCCCAAACCATGCTTTGAATGGATTTTTTTCTTTTACAGCCTTGGTTGGCAACCTTTTCAACAAATAAACTAATATGTTCACTGCCTCAGCCCAAAATTCATTTGGCAACTTTCTTTCAAATAACAGACACCTCACCTTGTTCATTACTGTCATATTTTTCCTCTCATACACTCCATTTTGAAATGGAATGTAAATGTTGGTGAGCTGGTGATGGATTCCAGCTTCTTCACAGTAGCTTTAAAATTTATTTAAGGTGTACTCAATTCTATTATCAGACCTGAAATTTATTAGCTTGCTTTAGGACTAGTTCTCAACATGTACTTTAAATTTCCAAAATACTTCAGTTACATCAGTTTTTTGTTTCAATAAATAAACCCATCAATAGCTGGTATAGTCGACAATGAATAAGATAAAGTATATACACCCACTTAATAAGGATGTTTTCTTAGGCCCACATACATCGGAATGAACCAACTGTAACTTTTCATGAGCTTGCTCAGCTTTGTTTGATGGAAATGGTAACCTCAATTGCTTACGAAGTTGGCATACTTTGCAGATGCCACTTTGCTTCTCAATACTGAATATTTCCTTAACCAAACCTACCTCACACATTCGAGTAAAGGACTTATAGTTCGCATGTCCTAGTCTTTTGTGCCAAAGGTTCGCGTCATCTACAAAATTGGTATAGGCCTTTAGGTTTGTCAAATTCTAGTCTAACATAAAACTTTTATTTTCCATCGAAGTTGTTACAACTGTTCTAATGAATCAAATATTATGCATCCATAATTCTTAAAAACAATGTTGTAATTTTTCTCAAGCAGTTGACCAGTGCTAAGGAGATTTTGATCTATCGTAGGTACTAAAAAAAATCTAAAATTACCTTTGTACCTAATGGTGAGTTGATAAACACTTCGCCTTTACCCTTAGCTTTTAAGAGTTCGCCACTACTAATTCTCACCTTAAGATCGCAACTTCTGCCAATCTTTCTAAAGATGATTTCGTTTCAGGTCATATGGTTGATACATCCACTATTAATCAACCAACCTTTCACAACTCTATTTTTTGATGCAAAACATATGGCTATGAAACCTGCTCCTTCTGAGTATGATCTTCCTCAGTTGGTTGAGCCTGCACATTCTGTTGAGCGGTTATCCCTTTGTTCTTGTATACCTTCTCCATGTGTCCTAACTGATTGCATGATCTGCATTTTATATCTGGTATGGACCAACAAAATTTCTTAGGGTGAGTGTTTGTCTTGTAATGCGAGTATGGTGAATATTTCTTCTTTCCACCATATTGCATCAACTTCTCTTTCTTCTCTGTACAACCTTTTTTACCATTATGTTTCTGGAGGTTCGCACCTTCAATACTCAAGACTCAGAAAGCTTCTTCTGCGTGCTCCTCTCACCTTGATGCTTATTTTGCTCTTGAGCATACGGGGCATTTATCAAAATTGGAAGAGAGATGGCTGATAGGTCCCTTGAGTCTTCAAGAAAGGAAATTTTAGATTCATACCTCTTAGGAAATGTTATGACCTTCTCAATGACTCTACTATCTGAGAATTATTCCCTAAGTAACTTGATTCTATTAACTACCGCCATAATCCTGTCCGCGTATTGTTTCACTATTTCAGCCTCCTTCATCTTCAAATTCTCAAAATCTTTCTTGAGATTAGTGAGTTGTTTCTGTCTGGTCTTGTCTAAACCTTGAAATTCCTCTTTTAGCTTATCCCAAGCCTATTTTGGAGTATCGCGGTCCATAATATGTGTGAATATTACATCCGAGATGTCATTCTGTATGCAAGACATTGCCTTGTAAATTTTACCTCGCTCATCATTGTGGTGCTTGATTTGTGCGACTATAACGTTGTCCTTTAATGGTGCGAGCTTGATATCAATATTCACAACCTCCCACAAGTCATAAGCTTGTTGGTAGGTCTTCATCTTAACAACTCATATATGATAATTTTCACCATTGAAAACAAACGACCAAGGTGGAGAAAAGCTTGCGGAAGCTATGTTTAATCCAAAAAGAAACAAGGACCCTTAAGAACAGAAGCTCTGATATCAATTGTTGAAATTTCGACACTAAGAAAGAAAGAAATGCAGAGAAGAAACAAGAAATTTAGCAACAAAACTATCTGCTAAAGTTTCATATATTGCACTCTATTTTTGAATAATGAAACATGGGTATTTATAACAAGAAAAATTCCTAATTATGGAAATAAATATCAAATATTTTATTCTAATAAACATTAAAATATACTATGCTAACAAATACTAGATCTCCTAAAAATCTGGAAAACATAATATGAAAGCATAACTTGCACTCAAATTCTTCAAATCCTTAGTAACTTCATGGTTTAGCTTCAGACAACACACATCTTTCCTATGACCCCAATTCGCATTGTTCCTACGACCCCAGTTTGCATTCTAGTTCGCCAAAGTAATGAGCTCACCACTTACTGTTCATTTGTAAAAGCTCATACTTGCTGTTCATTTGAGGTAGCTCGCCACTTACTGTGAGTTCGCCAATCTTGGTGGGTTCGCCAAGTGGGCATGTTGCATGATTGGTCATCTCACAATAGAGTTGCTCTCTTCTTTTATATCGAAGATCAAAAGACCATCCTTGTTATTGCTAATGTTAATGGTGGGAGACACAATATGTTCTATGGGTATAACTTGGAGACTAATACCTGGGTATTATTTGACGAGGATTTTAGTAAGAAAGCAAACAAAATTTTGTTAGGCATAATTGTTGTGGTCATTGATATGTGTCTGTATTGGGTTGGATTGCTTGGTGAGGCAAATAGGTTGAAATGTTATGATTTAAATGAGAGGCGATTTTATGTTGGTAAATTTCAGTACCTTGATTTGAAGCTTTGATGAATCATTAGGCATCTTGGAGATAACATATTTAACTGCTACACCGCCAATGATAAGTCTAAGTTATTTTGTTTATGTGATGAGAAATTATGTATGGTTTGGCAACATGATGGACTGGCTATCCCTTACACTAATCCACTCATTGATCCTCATGTACATGATTCCACTTTTTCTTGTATTTATGTAGTTGTGTTCCAAGTTTCCAAAGTTATCTGTCCATCTAAGGAGGGTCAAGTAGAATGAATCTTAAACATTCCTTTGAATGTTCTAAGTCTTTTCTCATGAAGAGCCCTCACTTTGATTTGTGTTTTGCTAAAGCCTTATAAGTTTCCTTATTAATGAATATTTTATTTTCTCTTACATATCGGTAATCTCATTTTATGAACAGTGAAGCAACATTGGCAAGGAAAGAAGAAACAATGGAGTGGGAATGGAGCAAAGTAAGAAGCAAGCCAAAAAAGACTCAAAGAAGAGCAAAGAACCAATGTATTAGCGATTGGAAAATCTATATACTTTCGAGCAACTGGTCCTCTAGGTAATTCTAACTTTTACATGTTCAGCTTCGTATATGACGAAGATCTCAAAGCCATTGTTGATCATCATTACCAAATAATCCATGGTCGTTATGGATTTGGGAGAGTCTTGCTACAACTGATACTAACCAATTCATAGAGAAATCGAGATAGGGATAATGACCCTCTTTACTTTAAAACTTGTTGCCATGAATATGGGACCAATCCATTGGTAACTTGTTACAAGTTAAACCAAGAATTCAACTTCGCCGCTCTCGGTTCTATCTTCTACTGCTTCAGTGGCTTTACTAATATGACTAAAGTCACTTGTTCCAACACGAGCGATCCCGATCGTGTTCTGATTAATGAATTTCTTGCCATAGTCAAATGACAATTTCACCCTTATGTACATAGTTTGGAAGTAGGGGGTAACTAGGGGGCTAGCAAGGGCCTCGCCTCTTAAAATGGAAAATTTTCCATTTAGGTCTTTTAAAATTTTTAAAATTTTAAATTAGTAAAGGTAAAATTGCACTTCGGCCCCATAAAATTGATAAAAACTTGATTTAATCCTTAGAAAAATTCTAAAGATATTGATTATTAAAATGGTGAAATTGCATTTTTGATATCGTAAAAGTTACAATTTAATTTCGCCCCTTAAAAAAAATTTCTAGCTTCACCTCTGTTTGGAAGGCAAGGTCTTCAAGAGAATGATAGAAATGGACCTTGGATTAAAATGTTGGATCCTCGGGTTAATAAATGGATAGGATTATCATCAAACTCTTATACCGATGACATTACAGGTTCAAGATTTATATCTACACTTTTTTAGGACACCAAAACCTTACTGGTTTTTCATCATGGTGAAGATCACTTGCATGTATATGACATTGCAACAGACTCTTGGTATGTTTATGATGATAAATTCAAATGTGAAGATTATCTCATTATCCATAAAGTTTCCCAGTACTACTACTACGGCACCCCTAAAATTGATAAAAAAGATTACCCTGTTTACAGTAAAGCTGTGACAATTGAAAAAAGTTGGTATCAATATGACTACAATGATGGTATCATTGCATATGATCTAGATGAGAAAAAATGGTTCCAGGGCGAAGTTTTGCGGCTTCACTTGGAGCTGGGGGCTTTTATCACAACCCCTAGATTGCTAGTTGTTAGAGTTGTGTGACCCTAATTCTAATCAATGTAAAATATATTATGCTAATAAATGTTAAATTTATTGTACTACTAAATCTTCTAAATATATATATATATTTTTAACTTGACTTGCAAGCAATCTTTGAGAATTTGGGTTACACAACTTCAATAATCTCCACCTTGACACGAATTCTCAATGAACAAGTTCACCTCTTTCATGACACCTTTAAGGGTTTATCTTCAACAATGAACACCAACCAAGTCTAAGCAATGTTCAAACTTGGTTATAGGAAGTGAGTTAGTCATCATATCTGTAGGATTATCATGAGTACTAATTTTGCTCACAACAATATCACCACAAGCAATAATATCACGAGCAAAATGATACCAAACATCAATGTGCTTTGTTCTCTTGTGAAACATTTAATCCTTCATAAGGAAGATGACACTTTGATTGTCACAAAATAATGTATTGATTTTGAAAGTCTTCATTGAGTTCACTAAAGAGCCCCTTTAACCAAATATCTTATTTACAAGTCTCAGTAATCACTATGTACTCAGATTTAGTAGTAGACAAAGCGGCAGTAGTTTGTAAAGTGGATTTCCAAATGATTGCACAACCCCCAATTATAAAGATATAACCTGTGAGAGATCTTCTTTTATCAATGTCTCTAGCAAAATCAGCATCAACATACCTAATGACTTCATCTCTATTTCTTCCAAATTATAAGCAAACATTAGTAGTACCTTATAAGTATCTCAAAACCCACTGAAATACTTTCCAGTGTTCTTTACTGGGATTCAAAATATATCTACTAACCGCACTGACTGCATATGATAAATCTGGACGTGAACAAACCATAGCATACATGAGAGATCCCACTGCACTAGAATATGAAACATGTGATATGTAGTCAATCTCATCATCGATTGTTGAGACAAAGCTGATGAAAGTTTAAAATGGGCTGGTAAAGGAGTATTAGCAGGCTTACCACTCTGCATATTGAACCTGCAAAGAACTTTCTCAATGTACCCTTTTTAACTTAGGTACAATTTTCTTGATTTTCTATCTTTGAAAATCTCCATACCAAGTATCTTCTTTGCTGCTTCTAAATCCTTCATCTTAAATTCTTCATCACAACGAGTAATAGTAGAATCCTACAAAACATATAACTTGACAGTTTTTCTCTGCCCTTTCATCACAACGAGGGAACCCTTGCTAATATTTAAAACCCCACTTTCAGCTGTGTATTTGTGTCCTTTTGAATCAATACTACTCAACAAAATCAAATTCCTCTTCAATTCTGGTACATGTCGTACGTAACTATGTGTTCTAATGACTCCATCGAACATCTTGATTTTGATTGTCCCAACATCTGCGATTTTACAAGAAACATTATTTCCCATCAAAATAACAGCTTTAAACATTGTTTCATAAGTTATAAACCAATCCCGAATGGGACTCATTTAGAAAGTGCAGCTAGAATCAAGGATTCACTCCTCGCTCACTTTAGAGTTGTTGAAAGAAGCAATTAGGAGTTCACCATCATTGTAGTCTTCTACAACATCAACTATACCAAATTTTTCTAGTTGTTTTCTCTTTTGATTTGCAGCCTCCATTTTTATCTTATTCTGCAACTTATAGCACTTAGATTTAATATGTCCTTTCTTCTTATAGAATTTTCATGTTTTACCTATGTTTGAAGATCTTGATCTACCTTTAGATTTACTGTGAGGATTTCGATCCTTTGTTCTCCTACAATCATCATCAATATTTTGTTCTTGTCTCCCACGAATAGTGAGACCCTCTCCTTGAGAGTCAGATCCAACCACAAGATGTTTCATCTTGTCATACGAAGTCAAAGAAGCATAGACCTTATCAACTATAAGAGATTAGTGGCTATACAAAATCATGTCTCTAAAGGTTGAATAAGATGGGGGCAATGAGCAAAGTAAAATCAACCCTAAATCTTTTTTATCATACTAAACCTCCTAGTCTCCAAGTCCGAGAGAATTTCTTTAAACAAAGTTAAGTGTTCGTGCACAAATGTACCTTCCTCCAAACGATAAGCATAAAAACGCTACTTCATATGTAACTTACTAGTTAGGGTTTTCGACATGCATAGCTGCTATAGTTTTGCCTAAAATGTAGCGGTGATCTTCTCCTTCATCAAGTCCTGCAAAATTTTATTCGAAAAGTGCAGATGTAATTACATTAAAGTCTTTCGATATTTATGCTTCTTTTCTTCCTCCGTCAACGTCGAAGGCATCCTCCAAATCCATTTGAGCAAGAACTACATGTATTTTTATCTGCCATAACGTGAATCTGGT
This sequence comes from Gossypium schwendimanii, assembly GCA_013677275.1. NCBI lineage: Eukaryota > Viridiplantae > Streptophyta > Magnoliopsida > Malvales > Malvaceae > Gossypium > Gossypium schwendimanii. Next base: position 6,087,376 of record CM025250.1, read on the forward strand.
GTTACAATCCAACAGCAAAATTTCATACTTCAATGATGCCATTACCGTGATCGAGATAAGCAACCTAAAAAGATTTCATACCAATTTGTTAAAAATTAAACATCGATAATGGCAATGTAAAAAGATCGCAAAGAAAAAAAGAAGAAAAATAGAACACAGATTTTATGTGAAAATCCTTTCGGGAAAAACCACAGGCAGAAGAGAAAAAAATTTGACATTAGTGAATTTTCATCTCTTTTGCCTGTGGTTTTTCCCGAAAGGGTTTCCATGTGAAATCTGTGTGTTTTAATTTTTTTCTTTGCGATCTTTCTAAATTGTCATTATTGATATTCAATTTTTAACACCAATTAATATCCCAACTTGATTCAATCTTGCTCCATATTGGTGGTGGAAAGCTGTGTCTCCTATGGCAGGATAAAAGAGTTTGCAGTCCCCACATAGATGATCCGGACTCTCGTTTTTTTATAATTGGAGGGGAATGAAGTTGCTTAGGGTTGAACCTAAATTTTAATGCCTATAACATAAAGCTCTTGCTTTTGGGCCAATAGGTTTTACTTGTGTTTATTGGATGAAGTATTGAGTATCGAAACTCATTGGCTTTGATGGAGAAGGCATCTTGGGTATTCCCATTGAATCTTCTAAATCATTTTTGATCAATAACTTGATGGCCTTGCGTTCCGCCATTGTTATGTGAGTTATATCTTTGTTCTGTGCTAAGCTACTTTGTATTTGTATTAGTCTTTTTGGTTTAGGTTTAATCAGATGGATAGGTTGATGGATATGCGAATGGATGGATACATGATGCATGCTTAGATACATGAGAGTCCTTCAGAATCATATAGCCCGAGTTCTATTATATATTTTTCTTTCATTACATCTAAGGGTCTATTTGATTGACGGAATTGATTTTCCGAAAAATCATTTCCAACTTTTCCAGCATTTTATTGGCGGAAAACATTTTTCATTTGGAACATGAACTCCAAAACACAAGAAAATGGGTTACATTTTAGGGAAAATGTCTTACCGATTTCTAAGGGGTAAGACATTTTCCACAGCTCATCTCTTCACTCTCTTCACCCTTTCCACAGCTCCTCTTTTCACTCTCTTCACCCTAATGATTGCAGCCTCATCATCTCTGCCTCATCTTCTCTGCTAGTTCACCTCTTCTCTTTGCTTGCCTCGTTAGTGTGCTGGTTCACCTCTGCTGGTTTATCGAAGGTAAAATTGCAAGCACTAGGTTAGGGGTTTCAATACCCTTTTTGCTCTTGATAAGTTTTTCTTGAGTAATTTCTGAAATTTCAAGAGTAATGTGAATTAGGGTTTTTTTTTTCCTTTTTTTTCTCCCTCTTTTTTTGGGTTTTGAAACTTCTTGTTAGTGATCGGATTTCATCAAAATTTCCAGGTAGCGAAAGAATTGGGTTGGATTTTTTATTCACTGAAGGTGACGACTGACGATGACTTTGGATTTGTTTTTTTAAAAGCTGAATTTTGTTGCGTGTATTTTGCTAATTTTTGTTGTAAAATTATTCTTTTTGCTAGTATTAAATATAATATTAGGAATTTTA
>CM025250.1:6101605-6111799 GCA_013677275.1 Gossypium schwendimanii
AAAGAGGAAATTAGGGATCATGTTACTTGAGTATAATTATTTGTGTTAAGTGTTGTTATTTATTTACTTTTAAAATTACTAAGATTTATGCTTACTTCTTTTATTTTTCTTTCTTTTATAGTATTACAAAGCTACTTCAGGGATCTTAAAGACGTCGGAGAGCGACCACACTATCAACCACAACAACTCGATTTTTTATGATGATCAATGTTGAACTATGGCATGTATAGGGACTTAGTCATTTTGAATGTATGTCCTTATGATAATGCTAAAGGATGATGTGTAAATATGTGATAATGTTTCGCTATTAAAATGGCTAAGTAAGAATATGTTTGGTATTATGTATGCCTAGGTGATAGTTTATAACTAGAAATTGTGAAAAAGTAAAAATTTGCAATGAAACAGATTTTAGACAGCAGTAGTGACGTGACTTTGAAAAATCACCAAGGATAGTATGAAATGAATTAAAGAGTGAATGATATATATAATTAAATTTTGTCTAGTCTATTTTCATAGAAAAATAACAGTGTGGGTAGAGGAATTTTATATTCTGAGATACTTGAATTTTAGTGAGACAGGGTCAGAATGGATTCTGAAGTCCCCTGTTCTAACTTTAGAAAATAATTAAAAATTGTATAGAAAGAATTAGAAGTTATAATTTATATGATTTGATTCCTTATTGAGTTTATTTCTAGTAGAAATAAGTGGTAGCACCATATGAAGTCTATAAAATGAGATGATTAATTTTTAGTGATGAGAGGGTAGGACTGTCGAACTGTGAATCAGGGGAGACTTTAAATAATAAAATGTACTAATCGGCCAATCCAAAAATTCTGAAAATTTTATGGTAAAAAGCCATATGAGTCTAGTTTAGGAAAAAATTATGGATCTAAATTTCGAGTTTTGTAACTCGAGTTATAATTAATTTAGTAACTACTGCCCAGGTGGACAGTTTTATTGTGAATACTGAAATAAATTATTTTTATTTGTTTAAGTAATCGGAAAATTTTTAATATTCCCGGTTGGGACCCGAACCATTTTTGTTGCATTTTTTAGGGTCTTGAGAGTTCTTTTAGGGACATATTTATTGAATGTGAGTGAATTAATTTTAAAAGCAACTTTTTTTTTATACTCTGAACTAGTAAGTTAGTCAGGTAACGCCCCGTGCTCGATTCCGGCAATGGTCTTGGGTAAGGGGTGTTACAGACTGAATCATAAAATCTACAAAAGCGGAATTTCATAGATTAAAGGCATCAAATGATAATGGGAAGGAAAGGAAAGGCCCCTATATGTAAATAGACCATTAGAAGAGAGAGTGGACGGTATTGGGCTTTAAAATGTTGAAATTAATGAGTAATTAAAAGGACAATTTGGTAAATTAGGAATTAAGTTAAATGTAATAGATAAATAAGTTAAAAATAATAATTTTATTTCATCTTCTTCTTCACAAATGAAAGCCAATACCCTAAAGTAAGAAGAGTACTATACCCTAGAGTAAGAAGAGTACTGCATTCGGCCAACTTTGGATCTTCAATAGGTAACTGAAATTTCGTCCGTTTTCAGTAATTTTTATGCCTCTAACCTCCTATTAGCTTAATCTAGCTAACTTAAGGACCAATTTGTGAAACTGTTAAATTTTTTGGATTGTTTCATTATTGAGTTTGTGTTATTCTTGAAACTTTATGAAAGAATATTGATTTTAGTTGTTAGATAGGACTATTTTGTAAAGTAGTTTTTAATGATTTTAAGGTGTAAGGACTAAATTGTTAAAATGATAAAGTTACAAGGACTTGATAAGAAATAATTGCAAATATGGGATGTATTAAGGTCATTGAATATTCGACCATGGATGTTTTTAAATAAAAATGGTTAATTTGCATGTTTAGGGCTTAGGGACTAAATTGAATAAAATTAAAATGTTGGGGCAATTTTGTACAAATACAAAAAAAGACTTAATTGCATAAAATGAGTTAATTTTACTATTGGAATTAGTTAATTGAATGAAAATATTATTTTAGATTAGGAACGAGTGGATAACCGAGGGAAAGAGAAATTATCGAATAGTCCCTATACCTTTGTCATTACTGCAATTTAGTCAGGTAAGTTTGTACGGTTTAATTTTTGTACATTTTTAAATGTATTAAATGAACTTAATTGCATAATATTAATGTTTTTAATTTGAAGTGGAAATAAGAAACTGAAATGACATTGATCATTGATTGAGATAGTATGAGTCGTTACTACAAATGAATCCTATAAGTTTATGCATTTAATTATGATTCTAATAATCCCTATACTCTTGTTAATATACTGTTATTGAATGTTATATTATATACCGAATGAGATCAGTGAGCGTTACCCACTAATATATTGATTGGTGCTCAGACAAGTCATACCTACTTAATCTACTGAAACGTATGCGCTCTTAAGCCATACCTATTGAATTTATTGAAAAGAATGCTCTAGATAGCAAAAGGATCTATTAATATACTAAATAAATATCAAGGAATGTTATCCACTGATATGCTGAAGAAGCTCAGTTGGGCGGAATCTACTGATATATTGGATAAAGCTCAAACGAGCATTATTCACTGAATATACTGAACTACTGTACCGATTGTTAATTATTGATAAAGGTTGTGTTTTATGGAATTTCAAATTTTAATTTTAATTGATTATTATGTTTAATTGGAAAGGTTTATCAATATATACAAATGAACTTACTAAGCTTTATTCAAGCTTACCTGAATTTGTCTCATTTTGTAGATTACATTTTGAAGGCTTACAGGATCAAATCAACACAAGAGATCACACTATCCAGGAGATCTTTGGTAGAATTTGTTTTAGTTTGATATATATGGCATGTACTAGACATCTTTTGTGTGTGATATTCAACCCTAGTTGTGCAACTGATATCTTTAAATTTGTGTTGCTAGGTTGAATAACTAAGAAAGTATGCTTGTTTACTTAAGTTGAAATGAATGATTAAGTTAAATCAATGACCCTATATTGAATTGTGGAAAGTGATGAAATAGGAGTAAAAATCATTATGTATTTGTGCTTTGTATATGTTAGTATGGAAGTGTTCTGTCATGAAGCATTGAGGTGTCAATGATGGCACATTGGTTAGGCATTTGAATTGATTCTATTATATGTTTTGGATGCCACTAGGGGTGTCCAATGGCCTATAATGTTGAATGTTAGAAATGTTTTATGTACCAAAGAAAATGAATGAAACTTGTGCTTGGAATGGGTTATTTTTGGGCTCACATGGTTGTGTGAAGCACACGGGCAACCCACACAGGCGTGTGCCCAGAGCGTGTTTTTAAACAGTATAGGTGCAGTTCTCACATGGGTAGACACACAGCCTTCGACACGACCATGTGATCCAAATCAGAGAGTTACACAGTCTATGCGCACAGAAGTGTGAAGTCGCACACAGGCGTGTAGGTAACCACACAATCATGTTTGGAACCACACGGGTTGGACACTGTCATACGCCCTGGACACACGGCTGACCCTTGACTTGAATATTTTTTAATTTTTTATGAAATTTCTAATTTGATCCAATTTGGTCCCTGAATCTTTGTAACTTATTTTTGGAGCTTCGAAAGCTTGATTTAAGACCCAAAACCAAATAATCTCCTTTATAATGAATATTACTTGTAATGGAATTGAATTTATTATTAAATTTAAATCGTATTAACTGTTCCAACTTGACTAGTAACATTTAGTATCCTATCCCAGCAACGTAATCGGGATATGGGTGTTACACACCAGACTCAATCTATCCAGGATATTCTCTAAAAATAAGTTTAGTGGAGTTGAATAGAAGTATCAAATGCTCAAAAAAATTGTAGTACATACAGTAAAATGCTCGTAAAAAAAGAGAGCATATGTACTCAAAAGAAATATATGCACAAAAGAGCATGTGAAAGCAAAATGAGTTGGTGTATTGAAGGTACTTATTCTGAAGGTCCAATGCAAGCTGAGTCTAGGGTTTTTAGCTTAAATTTATCTATATTTTACCTACCCCTATCCCAACCACCTTACAATCTATTTAAAAGACCTTTCGGTTCAGATTTCTTTGCCGCCTACATTAGTGGAGAGAAATTGCTAAGTTCAACATATGAAAACATAAGTTAAACTTAGTGATTACAGTTGAGTCTTCAATAAAGGAATAAAAATTAATTGGTAAGAATTAGCATATCTTTATTGAGAAAGAATTAGTGTATTCTTGCTATCATGATAACGATTGAGAATAATTCGAACAATATGTATACTTGAATTGCATAATTTCAAAGTTCTTGTTCTTGAGCATATTTACACCAAACTCATAGTTGTAGGGGAAATGTGTTTAAATATATTTTTGAAAGGTAATTTCAATCAATTTTTTTTTAATCTGTGCATTACTTGAGACAAGCAATGAATTAAGTTTAGGGGTGTGGAAACACAAAAATAGATAGACTTTTTTAGCACCTTTTGAGCTCTAATTTGTGTAGTTTTATAGTATATTTTGTCGAAATTCTTACTTTATTATAAAATAATTAATTTTCACTTAAATCATTAACATGTTGAATTTTAATTATTTTTGTAATAAATTTTCACAAATTTGATTTATTTTCAATAGTTTTGCACAAAAGGTAAAAATTGGCTCGGTAAACACCTTAGAAGGCTTAAGCCGTTGGGGTAATTTTTGCATCAAGTGCACCAAGAGAGAGGCTAATTATTTTTCCAGCCAAGGATGGTCCAAATAATGATTATTTTATCTACTTATATTTAATTTTTCTCCAAAATTAATTTGGTTAAAAATTGATATAAAGCCTGAATGTGAAAGTGGCCCAGTATGCTAAGTATAGAAGACTGATCGACCAAGCAAATTGGCAGCCCAAAACCATCCTTATGGCTGATCTAATCAGCTTATTTTAGCTAATTTTCCTACTTGCAAAATAGTCCTTGAGCTTCTCCTAAATGCTATTCAAACCCCTCCACGTTTTGTGTCTTTATCTTTTTGCCCCAAGCTAAATATAGCAAAGTAGAAACATTCAAACATTAAACCATGTATGGCCGACCAAGGGAGAGTGATGGCTGAAATTTATTTACTATATTTAGCAACCATTCACACATATAAATACCCCATTTCTCTTCTCATTCAACACACCATTTTTTCCCACACATATCTCTCTCATTCACTCACTTTCTTTCTTCCTTTCCCTTTTTTATTTTCCCTTTTTCTTGTTCATTCCGTTGCCGATTTCTCTCTTGAAAAAGAGCTTTCATCCACCTTGGAATAGTAGCATTCTATTGTTCGTGGAGGCCTCAATTTAACACAATGAGCAGGGAAGAAGAAGAGCGCACTAGTCTGGCTTTAGAAAATCCTGGATTTGCTTCTTAGTTCCCTTCTCTTTAAATTTCTTGTTTATGTTGTGATCATGAATATGAATAATTATTGTGTTTTTGTTATTGTTCTAATTAAAATGGATTAAATTTTAGTCATATTAGATTGATTGCATTCTATCCACTTAAATTATTAAATCATGTTTGTGTTGTTGTAGGCCTTGGTAAGTTGTTCAATTAAGTAAAATAACGATTATGTTATACTTGCATTATAAAATGTAAAGTAACGAATGAATTAATTATTAAAATTTTTGAAATTGTAATTAATTCACACAATATTTAATTGGTACATGTTTAATCTTCTAAGGTAGTTGAGGTTAAATTAGCGACGGTATTAAACGGTAAATCAGCCCTGCATAACTTGCAAGATTATTGTGATTAAATTGTTTCAATATAGAAATATATTGTTACCTCACTTAATCCTAAATGTGCTTATGAAGATTGACTAATTATTTGAATTGACAGTGAGAAATGTTTAAGAGATTGGTTAATTTAGTAAGTATGTATGTGCAGTAGTTAACCAATTACCAAGTTGCCCTGAAAATATTCATAACAACATGAACATGGGTTTAGTAATTCTAAGTTAACGAATGTAATCGATCTAACACAATTATGTCATATTGCTTAAAATTCATCTTTTTGAAATCGTGCATTGGAATTTTTACATTTTAGTTTTATTACTTAGTTAATTTTTAGTTTTTAAATCACTTTTTGAAAACAACATATTTTTCCCATCACCAAAGTGTTTGCTTTACATTTCATAAATATTTTTGTTTCACAATCCCTATGGTACGATAACTCGACATTTACTTGCCACTTTATTACTTGTTGCGATTGTGTACACTTGCACATTTTCGTCATTCCAAGGTGCTGATTCATTAAGCCAAATATCTTAATAAGTCTGCAGATGAGGGAAACAGAAAGAGTCCGCATCCTAAAAAGGGGGATTAGGCATAAGTCATTTCAAAAGCTATTCTCCGCTGAAGTAGGGTAACAAATCTATATGGAAATTACGGTGAAATAAAGGGATCAAGGTAGGTGTTCGCAGTTATGACAGGGTCCCGATCAAAATGTTAGAAGGGTTGCTCGACCTGTATTGGTATCTATAGGAAATTTGTGATGAGGCATATCCTACCGAGCTTAAGGGAAGCTTGAGATAACATCAGACATGGTTATGACCCATAAGAAAGCCTTGTTTGAAGATAGTATTGGTGGGTGGTATGCCTTTGTTAGCTTGTTCGAAGGAATCAATACCAATGGCTGCGTTAGAGAAGCTATATACCTTCTTACGAGTTTCAGAGAGTTTTTCATTTGTACTTAAGATTTTATGTTTCCTAGTTTTTCAGAAATCTTCATGAAGTATAGAAACTCACTTTGTTCATTTGAACTTACAATGAACAAAGGAAAGGCATGGTAGCTATTATATACAGGGGCACCCTTAGAGGCCATGCCTCAGGGAATAAGTTGAACATGTCAGTATTAGAGTCTTAAAATTTAAATTTGTAAATATTTGTTAGGATTTATTAAAGTATCAAGGTTGTAAGAAATTTTAACAATTGTAAGATATTAACTTTAATAGAAGTTAAAATTTGGAATTTAAAAGTTGTCCAAGTACATAATTAAATTTGATTAAAAATTTTGTTAGGATATTCGGCTGGATTGTGACATTCTTTACATGGACCTGGTGATCGGGTTAGGATATAGGGTGTTACAATTCACATTATTACTAATAATCCTAAGTACATGCCAAATTAAGGTCCAAAATATATATACCAAAGGGGTTGAACTTGAAGCTTGAGGAGTGATGTAATCCAAGCTGAGGCTAAAATCCCCAAGTCTTCTAAACTTTATCTTTTTACTTGCTCGTTATCAAATAACACATTAAGCTCGTAGAGCTTAGTAAGTACCTATAATAGAATTCAACAGCCTATTGATTCATTTATTTAAGCATATTTTAAATCATGTAAATTAAAACAAATGAATAATCTACTTATACTATGAAATAACATAATATTAATTATTTCATGCAAACCACTATTAATGTTACAAAGTATTTAGCTAATTTCATTATTTATTACTATTATTTGACCATATAATTTTTTACATTGTCATTTACATGTCATATATTATCTTTATCATTTACAAATCATGAACATTACCTTACATATTTCATATATTTCACTTTTCAAATTTATAGATCATTAAACTAAATTCATTATTATTTTCTTTCATATAATCATACAATTTCTTACATTTTCAATTACTTTATGGCTCATCATATCATATAATTTTCCATTTACATGTCACATGTTAATTCTATCTTTTACAAATCATGACATAATCAGAATATCGATAACAGAACTCCAAGAGTCCTAGGCCAAAATAGGAATCCAGTATCCAACCTGTACACCATGTTCCAAAGAATATAAACATGAACATATCATAAATAGTACTCCAGTATCCCTTACACCCATTGTAACCCCCATTTCACCAACCCTATTCTAAACTTAACCCGTAGGCCCTCATCACACCATAACCATATCATGTATCATTTCTTATATTCATTTTAGTTCCTTGACATTTAGCTTCACATATAATCATATACTAACTTTTCAATTTCCTTTCAATGCATGTATGTGTAAACATTTTTTTTTTTTTAATTTCACATGTACTTTCTTTTCTCTCTTACACTACTAACTTACTTCTATTTACATATTCATCATTAAATTCATTATACATATTAAAAAATCATAATCTTATTCTATTTCATAAATATATTCTATTATCATACTTACTTGTAAATTTGACTTTCATGACTTACTTATTTTTAAACATATTTTTTACAATAATTTAACTTAATCACATAACTTCTAAACTTCATTCATCATAGTTTACTTTCAAATTAATATCTTACTTAGTTATTTGATATTAAATTTAAATACTCAAACATCTAAATTAAAGTAAGCAAACAGAAAGTCAATTAAGTACTAGCCTACTTCTTCACTTGAAAGCAATTTTTCTCTTTAACCCATAGCTTTTCCTTTACTTTCTTCTTCAACCACTTGGTTTCCATGGTAGAAAATGATACCATAGCTCTCTTGGTGATGAGATTTGACTATGCTTTTAATGAAAAAACTCAAAGAAAATCCATGGAAAATTCTCTTCTCTTTTCTTTCTTTCTTTTTTTATTTTTTTCTTCAACTCAAGCTTGTTGTCGTCCCTTACTAAAATAATAAAGAAATTTCTACACTTTTTCTGTATCTTCTGATTTCATCCTTATCTTATCAACTAATCAGATTTCAACACATTTCATGCTTAATTATCATTAATACTTCTCTGTTTCCTTTACAACTGATTGTTTGAAAATCTTCATCCCATCATTATGTCTCTAACTATCAACTAAAGATAGAAAAAATTCATTTAGGTCCGTCTTCCAAAAAAATAGAAAAATTGCACTTTAGTCCATATACTTTTATACTTTATTCAATTTAGTCCATATTTCAATTTTCCAACTTCATATATCAATATGTCTCCATGTCACGTTCATAAAAAATATTTCTTAAATTTTTGCCCCTTTTCTTGAAATGGTAAATTTGCACTTCTAGTCCTCCAACTTTAAAAAATTCTCACTTTAATCCGTAATTAATTTCATTATTCATACTTTTTTCTCCCAATGTTGAAATTCACCTTTGAAATACTTATCCTTTCTTGAAGACCAAAATATTGGAGTATTACATTGTAATTGATTTGACAACTTTTCCCAATTTAGAGTGTGCTTGGTTGAATGGAAAAATAGGAAGGAGGAAATGGAAAAGTGAAAAGAAAATAAATTTGAGTGCGTTTGGTAGAGAAGAAAAGTGAGAGAAAAAAATAAAAAAGATAACTATTTCCATCATAATGCATAAAAATCAATCCTTTTAAATTAAAATAATGAGAGGAAAGAAAATAAGAGACAAAGATATGTTAGTTAAAAATTATGCATTTTTCATAGGGTAATTATTTGATACAATGCTACCATAATTTTTTAGACTCCACAAGTGGGTTAAGGGTGTAACAAGTGTCACATTTATTTATGTAATTTTTATTTTTTTTATTTTTTTAGTACACCCTATGATACACTTACCAAATAATTTTTTTTTAAAATGTTTTATTTTCTTTCGTTTAATTTTTCAACTCTACCAATCAATGTATGAAAAGAATATTACTTTTTTTCTTTCATTTTTTCATGTTTCCTACCAAGCATACCTATAGAAAGAAAAAATATATTCTTTCTATTTTTCTGCCGTTTCAATTTTTTAATCTTTCCAAATTTCTTTCCTCTACCATGCAAAGTTTTAGTTCTTAAGCTTTTTTTAGTCCATACTAGTCCCTAAACTTAGATTCTGACAAACAATTTATCCTTTTCAACACCTTTAATAGGTGATGTCATCACCTATTTTTATTGAAAAAAGTTTATAAGATCCAAAAAAATACAAAATTTTACTTAAAATACACGTCTTGAATGAATCTAGACAAATAAATGTCCAAAGTCATCTAAATTAGAATATCCCCTTGTCAAAATTTATGCTGGATGTGATTTTAATAATTTTTATAATTTCAAAAAATAATAAAGTCAAAATAAATTCTCAAATTTTAGATTTTTTTAACTTTTGGTGGAGGAACTTCAACCTGTATTTATTTATGTTTATTTTGAACGTGCATTTAAAAAAATTATAATTTTTTGAATTTTTTAAAACAATAAATATTCAAAATTGTCCTGATAAATGCAAATCTAAGTTCATCTCATCAGGTTTTTTT
>CM025250.1:6111899-6131943 GCA_013677275.1 Gossypium schwendimanii
TATTTTACTTAATAAGGGATACAAACAAATTATTATCATGACTGATAATCTTGAAGTTGCCCAGATCTTGAATGATATGGATTTGGAAGACTCAGGAATCACTGTACTCCGAAGGACTCTTCGCATCATGCATTCAGAAGGGGAGTGGAGGATTAAGCATATACCAAGAAATCAAAACTTGGTAGCGGATCGTCTTGCTAAACTCAGTTTGAGTTGGAAATCAAGCTTACAAGTTATGGATGAGGCTTCTAGGGACATTTTAGATTTACTTCAAGAGGATAAAATTAATGGTTGCTTTATGTAATTGATGTTTCATTTGACCAAAAAAAAAAAAACTTCAAAATTGAAAGATTTCCATATTGGTTGCTGACAATTAATATATCATCTATTTGATCTATTAATATCCTATCAAAGATGTTGATGATGACCAAATAGCCAATAAAATTGTGGAGTTGTGTGACCCAAATTCCTATTAAAGAAATAAAATAGAGTGGCAAAATCTTTTATTTGACATTGATTAGAATAAGGTTTTTCAACCTTTAAATAGATGTAGTTGAAACTCCTCTTGTATCATTCAAATTTCAACATTATTGAATTTTCTTCTTCTCTACCTATGGTTTTTTCCCGAAAAGGTTTCCACGTAAAATTTGTGTGTGTTTTATTTTTATTTCTTATTACTTTGCGATCATTCTTTATTGCCATTATCGTCGTTTAGTTTGTAAAAACTGGTATTATAGCTTTTCGGGTTGCTTATCTCGATCACAATAATGACAATAATGAAGTATGATATTCCACTGTTAGATCGCAACACCAGATTTGTGTTGTGGTAGATAAATATGCAGCCAGTTCTTACGTAGATGGATTTGGAGGATGCCCTGCTAAGGTTAGATACGATGCCTTCGACATTAACGGAGGAAGAGAAGAAACATAAAGATCAAAAGGCTTTAACGCAATTACATCTGCGTCTATTGAATGAAATTTTACAAGACATGATGAAAGAGAATACCGACGTTGCATTATGGGCAAACCTGTAGGAACTATGCATGTCGAGAACCCTAACTAACAAGTTGAATATAAAATAACGTCTTTATGTTCATCGTTTGGAGAAAGGTGCATCTGTGCACGAACACTTAACTGTGTTTAAAGAAATTCTCTTGGACCTAGAGACCATGGAGGTTCAGTATGATAAAGAAGATTTAAGGTTAATTCTACTTTATTCGTTGCTGCCGTCTTATTCAACCTTTAGAGATACGATTTTGTATAGCTGTGAATCTCTCACTGTTGATGAAGCCTATGCTTCCTTAACCTTGTATGATAAAATAAAGCATCTTGTGGCTTGATTCAGCTCTCAAGGAGAGGGTCTCATTGTTTATGAAAGACAAGAATGAAATACTGACGATAATTGTGGGAGGACACAAGAATGAAAACCTTGTAGTAAATCTAAGGATATTTCAAGATCTTCAAACATTAGTAAAACCTGTAAATTTCATAAGAAGAAAAGACACATTAAGTCTGAGTGCTATAAGTTGCAGAACAATATCAAAAGGGAGGTGGTGAATCAAAAGGGAAAACAACCAGAATAATTCGGTGAAGCTAATGTTGTAGAAGAGTACAATAATGGTGAACTCATAATTGCTTATGCTGACAACTCTAAAGTGAGCGAGGAATGGATCCTTAATTCTGGTTGCACCTTCCATATGAGTCCCAATCAAGATTGGTTTACAACATTTGAAACCGTGTATAAAGATGTTGTTTTGATAGGAAATAATGCTTCATGTAAAATCACAGGTATTGACACAATCAAAATTAAGTTGTTTGATGGAGTAGTCAGAACACTTAGTGGTGTATGACATGTACTAGAATTGAAGAGGAATTTCTATTCATTGAGTACTCTTGATTCAAAAGGTCATAGTTACACAGCTAAAAGTGGAGCTCTAAAGATTAACAAGGGTTCCCTCGTTGTGATGAAATAGCAGAGAAAGACTACCAAGTTATATATTTTGCAAGGTTCAACTGTTACTGGTGATGTAGCCGTCACTTCTCTTCCTTGTCAAATGATGATGTTACTAGACTTTGGCATATGCGTCTAGGGCATATGAGTGAGAAAGACCTGGCAGAATTGAGCAAAAGAGGACTTCTTGATAGAAAAAGTATTAGCAAACTGAAGTTCTATGAGCATTGTATTTTTGGGAAGCAAAAGAGAGTTCAATTCATCAAAGGAATCCATAACACGAAGGTAACTCTGGATTATATCCATTCTGACCTTTGGGGACCATCTAAAGTGCTTTCGAGGGGTGGCGCTAATTATATGGTGACGATCATTGATGATTATTTCAAAAAAGTTTGGGCATTCTTCTTGAAGCATAAAAGTGATGTGTTTTCCATATTTAAGGCTTGGAAAACTATGATTGAGAAACAAACAAGAAAACAAATAAAACACCTCCATACAGATAATGGCTTGGAATTTTATTCTGATGAGTTTAATGAATTGTGAAAATTAGAAGAGATCATTAGACACTTGACAGTTTGTCATACTCCACAGCAAAACGATGTTGTAGAACGAATGAATAAAATAATTATGGAAAACATTCTATGTATGCTGTCGAATGTTTTCTTATCAAAGTCTTTTTTGGATTGAAGCGTCCTCTATTGCATTTTTTGATTAATCGGTCCTTTTTTGTTGCCATTAAGAAAAAGACTTCATAAGAGGTATGGTCTGATAATCCTATTGATTATTCTCATTTGAAAATTTTTGGATGTCCTGTGTATGCTCATGTTGATAATGGGAAATTGGAACCTAGATCCATTAAATGGGTTTTCTTGGTTATAAGGCTAGTGTTAAAGGGTATAAGTTATGATGTCCTAAAAATAGAAACGTTTTGATTAGCAAAGATGTTATTTTTTATGAAACTGCTATGATACCTAACTTATCTCTTAAAGTCTCTTCCAATAGAGACCAACAAAGTTTAAACACACATGTGAAACAAATGGAGCTTCAGATTGATCCAGGACCTACAATAGAGTCTACTCCTTAAGTTAGTACAAAAACTCAGAGTAGAGTTGCTTATTCACCATAATATTCTATTGCCAATATTAAACCTAGAAGAGAAATTAAACCTCCAAAGCAGTACACTGAGGCTGATCTAGTTGCTTTTGCTTTAAACGTGGCTAAAGATATAGTTGCAAATCAAGAGCCATCTACTTATTCCGAGACAGTTAGCTATGAAGATTCAAGAAAGTGGATGTTTGTCATGCAAGAAGAGAGGAAACACTACATAAGAATAGAACATGGGACGTAGTGAAACTTTCTAAGGGTAAAAAGGTTGTTCGTTGTGAATGGGTATTCAAGAAGAAAAAAAGGACTCTAAGAGTTGAAAAACCTAAGTATAAAGCAAGGCTTGTTGCAAAATGTTACAGTCAGATTCCAAGTGTAGGTTTCACAAATGTGTTTTCTCCAGTTGTGAAGCATAGTTTAATTCGAGCCTTGCTTGGTATTGTGGTCATGTATGACTTGGAGCTTGATTAGTTAGATGTAAAATTAGTGTTCTTGCATGAAGAACTTGAGGAAGATATTTACATGCAACAACTAGAGGGTTTTATAGTCTCAGAAAAGGAGGACTATGTTTGCTTGCTAAAAATGTTCCTTTATTGATTGAAACAATTACCAAGGTAGTGGTATAAGAGGTTTGATTCTTTTATGACTACTCATGATTTCAAAAGAAGCGGCTTTCATAGTTGTGTTTATTTTAAGAAAAATAGTGATGGTTGTTTTGTATATCTACTCATTTATGTTGATGACATGTTGATATCAGCCAAAGATAAATGACAGATAAGAAAGGTCAAAGCCAAACTTAGTAAAGAATTTGAGACGAAAGACTTGAGAGCAACAAAGAAGATACTTGGGATAGAGATTCTCAGAGATAGAAAAACATGTAAATTGTACCTAAGTCAGAAAAGGTACATTGAGAAAGTTCTTTGCAGGTTCAATGTGTAGAGTGTCAAGCTTGTTAGTACTTCATTAGCAGCACACTTCAAACTTTCATCAGCTTTGTCTCTGTAATCAGATGATGAGATTGATCACATGTCACATGTTCCATATTCATATGCAGTTAATGCAGTTAATAGATACATGATGAATCCTAATAAAGAACACTAGAAAACAGTTCAGTGGATTTTCAAATACTTATGAAGTACTATTGATGTTTGCTTACAGTTTGGAAGAACTAAAGATGGAGTCATTGGGTATGTTGATTCTGATTTTGCTGGAGACTTTGATAAAAGAAGATCTCTCACATGGTATGTATTTACTATTGGGGTTGTGCAATTAGTTGGAAAGCCACTTCGCAAACTATAGTTGTTTTGTCTACTACTGAAGTTGAGTACATGGCGATTACTAGTGCTTATAAAGAAACTATTTGGTTAAAGGGACTCTTTGGTGAGCTCAATAAAAACCTTGAAATCAATACAGTGTTTAGTGATAGTCAGAGTGCCATTTTCCTTACGAAGGATCAAATGTTTCATGAGAGAACAAAGCAGATTGATGTTTGGTATCATTTTGTGCATGATATTGTTGTAAGTAAAGTTAGTGCTCATGATAATCTTGCAGATATGATGACTAAGCCACTTCCTATAACCAAATTTGAGCATTGTATAGACTTGACTGGTGTTCATTGTTGAAGAATACCTCTTAAAGGATTTCATGAAAAAGGTGGAGAACTTGTTTGTTAAGAGTTCGTGGTAAAGAACTTGTTTGTTGAGAATTCGTGTCAATATAGAGATTGTTAGAGTTGTGTGACTCAAATTCCTGTTAAAGAAATAAAATACATCTATTGTTTTAAAAAATTCAAAATATATTTTTTTTAAATCCACGTTCAAAATAAACATATATAAATATAGGTTGAAGTTCCTCCACCAAAAGTTAAAAGAATCTAAAATTTGAGAATTTATTTTGAATTTATTATTTTTTTGAAATTATCACAAAAACCACTTAGAAAATGAACCTTGACAAGCCATTGTCCAAAATCAAATGAACTTAGCTGTTGATTTGTTCAAATTTATTCTGAAGATGCATTTTTAGTAATTTTTTTATATTCTTTTAGATTTTTATATAATTTTTTTAAAAAAGTTATCAAATTTAGAGATTTGAGTTTATCCTTTTTCTTAAAAAAAATCATAAGAATTCAAATTAATTATGACAGAACAAGTCGACAATATACATATTTGTTCATTTCATCCATCATCAATACCAAGTTTTAATAAAGAAAAAGTTAAAATGTGGTTCTTTGTACATTTGGAATTTAATTCCCCTACTTTTATTTTAAAGAATTTAGTCCTCTACTTTTTAAATTTACAAATGCAAACCCAATTGTTAATACCATTAAATTTTTTCTGTTAAATTAAACTCATCACAAAAAGTTATTATTTTTTGTTACATGGCTACCAAGTGAATATTATTTTTAATTTCAAAATGTCATAGTAGTGAATTGGAGAGAAGAATTTTAAGGCGAAGTTAACCATAGGACCTGAATTTTGAAATGTCGAAAGTGTGGAGACTAAATTCCTAACAATAGAAGTAAAGGTATTGAATTCCAGATTTTCAAATAGTAGTACTTCGAGCAAATTTTAACCATTAAACACTTATTTTTTCTTTCCATCGTAGTGATGAACTTGTTTGTTGAGAATTCGTGTCAATGTGAAGATTGTTAGAGTTGTGAGACCCAAATTCCTGTTAAAGAAATAAAATACAGTGGTATAATAAGAGGATCTGTGGAGGTGAAAGACCGAGGGCCGAAACTCCTTTAAATAGAGATTGATTAGAACCCTTATAGAACTACTCTTCTTCTATTTCACATTGATTAGAATAAGATTTTTCAACCTTTAAATAGATGTAGTCAAAACTCAACTTGTATTATTCAAATTTCAACATTAATGAATTTTTATCTCCTCTACTAGTGATTTTTTCTCGAGAAAATTTCCACGTTTATTTTTACAAAAACCAATACTGCTTGGGATGCTCAAGCCTTGCTATAAGCAATAGGCTTTATTTGCAATGGACAATTATGCAATTGTCCACAACTCACATTCAATAAAAATAAAAATAAAATTATAAACAAAAGGCTTTATTTTGGATAAATATTTGATTTAATAATAAATATTGACATCGAGTGTTTTAGAGGCCAACTAAATAAAAAATAATAAAAACAAATCTTTCAATAAAAACAATAACAATAACTTATCAAAACCATGAGTTTTATCATTTATGAATTTATAAGTAAAAATATAAAAAAAATACTTGTAAAATAATTAAAAAAATAAATTAAGCTTTTAATTAAAAAAATGTAATCGATTGAACTCTTAAAATATAGTTTTTTGTTGATCTCCTTAATAGATCATTAAGTAATAATGTAACGGATGATGTAATGTTTGGTGGTTCGATTTTTATATACTAATAATTGAATAATTCAATAAAATCGAATTAAATTTTGATTGAAACCGAAAAAAATAAACCGAACCAAATTTAGATCAGAATTGAATAAATTTCGACCTAAACTGAATAAACCGAAACCTTTCCATATTGGTTGCTGAGAATTAATATCTCATCTATTTGATCTATTAATATCTTATAAAAGATGATGATGTCTAAATAGCAAATAAAATAAATACCGCTCGTGATGCTCAAGCCTTGCTATAAGCAATGGGCTTTATTTGCAGTGGACAATTATGCAATTGTCCAAATCTCACATTCAAAGCAGAACATTATTCTTGGGTATTCCGTATAAATTTTCGATAAATTAATTGATTTAATTATATTTAATTTTTATTTTAAGTTGCTGTTGGGCATGGGATAGTTTTGTGTAGGGTTATTTTTGGGTTGAGTTTTGAGTTTTGACTTTTTATATTGAGTTTAGGTTGGGAATGAATATATTTATTATTAAATTTTTTTTCATTTATTTCACTTATTCAGTTTGGATATGTAAAAGCGATAATCGATTGAATAAATTGACAGAATTGAATATACTAATTAATCAAACAAATTAGTTAATTTGGATAATTGGTTTAGTTTGTTTGATTAATTCAATTTAATCAAATATTTGCTCATCCGTGGTTGGTATGGTGGTGCAAAAGCCGGTGGAGGAGCTAATCTCATTTTGTGATAAACTTATATGTTGGACCAAAGGAAAGGATGAATCAAACAATGTTGGAGATGAGCTTAAGATTGAATTAGTAATAAAGATGTTCGTATGACTATGTTAGAGTTGTGTGACCCAAATTTCTGTTAAAGAGATAAAATACAGTGGCAAAATAGTGGGGTATGTGTGGAGCAGGTTGGACAAGTAGAATCTATATAGAACTACTCCTCTTCTATTTGATATTGATTGCACAAGTAGAACCAGTATAGAACTAATCTTCTTCCATTTAACATTGATTAGAATAAGGTTTTTTAACCTATAAATAGATGTAGTTGAAACTTCTCTTGTATCATTCGAATTTCATTATTAGTGAATTTTCTTCTCGTCTGCTCGTGGTTTTTTCCCAAAAGGGTTTCAACATAAAATCTATGTGTTCTTATTTTTCTTTCTTATTTCTTTGCGATCATTCTATATTTCCATTATCGACGCTAAGCTTTTACAGGCTACCATGAATGACATTTGTTATGGATGAGAAAGTTCTATTGTCTACAACGGTAAGGGTTTACGGACAAAGTGTGTTAGTGGTGAGGATGGAGCTGATGAAGACTTGTAACACCCCACGCTCATTCCAGTCTTCGTATCTAAGTATGAAGCATCACAAGTAAAAACCATTGAACTGACCATACCATTTGAAAACCAACTTCCTAGTTGGGCGGGTGCTAGCTTGCTAGAGCGGTGTCCCAATAATTTTTGAAAACATATAGTGGGTTGAAAGTGAAGTAAAAATAGTATTGCACCATTTAAAAAATGGGATACAAGTAAACAACTTTTGACTTAAGCTTCATAAAGTTTCACAAGTTTGAATAAAGTTTCCCAATAAAGTTATCGCTCGAGTAGCAATTTCAATTTTAATTTTCATCTGTTATCACATAAAACTAAGTTTTGAAAATATGCCAGCAAGACTACAAATAACATCGATAGCAACAAAATATAATTTTCAATTTCAACTAATAAGTTTAATTGGCGGTGACTAACAGGTAGCCTAATACCCTAACAAATACATGTTACACCAAAGCGAGAGATGGCTCACAATGGGCCGTTAGTCTTGCTGATTCCCTGCTACTACAACATCCAACCTAAGATCCTGAAAATAAAAAGAAGATAACTAGGTAAGTTCATAAGAACTTAGTGAGTTTCAAGGAAGTATAATTCCACACTAGGGGCCAACATGCATTAAGAGATCAAGTCTTAGACTAACAAAATAGTAAGTCACTTCTGGCAGATACATCTCTCTCTCTATTTCCAAGTATCTGCTGACATATACTTCCACAAATGGACTCAGCCCCATGGCAAACCCTATCCTCTTTTGGGAACTTACATATGACGGACATGAGGCACATCTTCCATGCATGTACGCCACCTTTGCTAACTACCCCTTTATAAATGTTTAACGTACAGTTTACATTTCTTGTAACGTTCACACTTTGCTTTACACAACAAGCACCCTTTTTATCCTCATACTCCCTTCTTTGTGTTAGTTTCTAATCCTAGTTCCAAAGAACCATTTTTCTTGTATTTTTATAATGTTCATCACAACTATTAACTAATCATAACCTCTGTACCCTCGTCATCCCACTTTGCATTTTGAACACATAAGTGTTCCCCCGCAAGGCTGGGTTTTCACTAGTTATGGTTTGCACCAGAATGCCATACTAGAGGCAAAACATAATATAATGTTTTTTCTTTTCATCATCATAAGTAACAACCCTCTGATACCTCCTTACACCCTTTTGGATATGAAGCTTGTGCAGCAAGGAAGGAGCATTTATACCCATGCACATACATGACTTCTATTTTTGTACACATATCCTTAGACATGAGTATCAGGACCAAAGGTTAAAACCATTTACCCGGTTGTACATTAAGAAGGACTAAACAAAATATCGTAGACAACAAACTCATGGTACAAAGGAATTCACCTGAAATATTCACTTAGAGCTTTTCTTATTCAATAGGTTCTTTCCTTTTAGCACTAGAACTTTCTCCTGTTTCTTTGGCTAAAACAGTAAAATGAATTATTTAAATATAAAAAAAAGCTTAATAAAATAACATGAATTTGTAGACATACAAAAGTTTCAGGATGGAAGTTTCCTTCCCATCCAGTATTCAAAATGAAAGCCCTACTGAACCGCTCTTACAATAGCTTCTTTCTATCTGGTAAAACTTAAAGAATAATTTAAGAATTTACCAGTAAACAACTAAAGACAGAAGCTTCTATAAGCTTAACAGACAACACTTTCGTTAACGACGAAGAACTCTTCTGATTTTTCTTTGATGGTAACAAAGACTAGTAGAGAAGATGAAGTAGAAATCTTCTCTCCACTACCAAGTTGTCTTATTTATAGCTATCTCTAACCCAAATCTCACTTAGGTTTAACTCTAATTAGTAATCATTCTCACATACTTTCACTAATTAATCACATCCTACGAGGCTTCTCAAGTGTCCTAATTACTAACACGTTACCTCCACTAGGATTTTAGATGACTTAAACGTGTCTCACTAACTACTTCACTCACATCTGCAACGATAAAAAAACACAGGTAACAGATTTATTTGCAGGAGAGTCTAGCAAATAAGGATTTTCCCACAATAATGAACTCGTCAATCCATGAAGTAAGATTTCGTAGGCTCGATAAAGTTCAACGAATACTTCGCCACGAGATTACCTACTTTAACTTGTCCAAGTCTCATGACTTAGGCGATCCTCGCCAGCGTAGTCTCTCAAACAGTACCAACTTGCCAAATAAAGGTGTGAAAAGACCTGCGAACATGTTTGATATGGGTGGAGAGAGGAGCTTTTATCCGTCTTGGGGATGTTCTTTTCCTTGAAAGATTGTCTCAGTAGGTTGATAGCGTCAAGGAGTAAGTTAGGACCACAGTAGAAGTCTCAAATGCAGAATGACATCGAAGGAGTGAGCAACAACCACGAAAGAGGTCTTGAATGAGTGATGGCTCCAAGGATGAAGGGAATGGTTTTCCTTTTTGGTCATTTCTTGCCTGATAGCCTCAACTATAACTTAGGAAAACCTCTTTTTTTTTTTTGCTTTACCAGTTCGAACTTAGGATTTGTGTCTAGGGAGTACTGGATGATTGAAGGCTGAATTCCTAACATGTTCATAGTTGTCTAGGAAAACATATTCGTATTATTCCTTAAGAAGGTAACCAACATTTTTCTCTCAGATTTTGACAAGGTGGACACCATCTGGGTAGTTATCTTCGAATCATTATGAAACAATTCCACGAGCTTTGTATCGTCTCACTGAGTTTGTCCTCAAATCTTGCGTCTAAGCTCTCCAGATCTATCATGGACTTTGTAACACCTTGAAAATTTTTTGCTTACTATACATTACTATACCAAGGAATTTAGTAGAATTTCAATATGAGAAATTTAAATTTTTGATGGATTAGTGAATTTTAGATTATTTAGAAGCCTTTAAAAGGTAATTTATGTCAATTGAACTGTATTTGGCCCAATTGAGTAAAAATTCGTGGTTAGGGGAAAAATGATAATTGTCACCAAGGGTAAATTAGACTTTTAGAACCCATAAGGAATTAAATATTAGAGCATATTTGGACTTGTGGTGATGAGATGATGATGAGACCTTTTTATTGAATTTTTAAATGATAAACTAGCATATTTTGTCACATGCTTCATTTCTTTTAAGTTGTTGACTTGTTGAACCATTAATAATATTATATTGTTAAAATATGATAAAAAGATGAGGAATATTTTCTCATATTTTCCAAGTAGCAATCGACCATTTGAGGGTGGCAAAACTTCCTTATTTTTCTTCATTTTCCACTATCTCTAAACATTTTTATTTTCCACTTTCACTATTTTCAACATTATCTTGCAAAACCTTCTCACCAAAACCTTTATTGAGTTCAATATTTATGATGGCATTGAAAATCCAAGTGTTGTATCTTGTGCTTTTGCTATAGATGTTTTTAACCCATTTAAATCTATTAATTTTGTTGGTTCAAAAGTGCTTCCTTGTAGAAACCTTTCTCTTGAAGGATAATAGAAGTTTTTGGCACTACAAAAGAGATGAAACCAACAGACAAGCGAAAGCAAAAAATTTTGCAAGATAGAGGAACCCTTCCACTCGATTTAATTACTTAGAAAATTCAAAGAGCAACAGTTAGCCAAAGACGTTAAACAAAGGCTCTTACAGAGAGGCAACTCTATGGTTAAATAGTATTTATTTATTTCATTTCATTGCATATAGAATGCGTCTCTAGGTTTCATGTGCATTTGCATTTTCATTACTCTTTGTTTTGTTTAAGGATAAACAAATAATTAATATATTTTGGACCCTGATTGCTTTACTTTTCATTGATCTTAAAGTAAAATATCATGTTTAGGTTCATTTGCATTTTTAGTGTCACATTTGCATATATTAGCATTTTTATTCTAATTTAAATGATTTAGTACTATTAACTAATTTGGTGTTTCATGACTCTAATTAGGTGCATACGAATTTAGGATGCAAGTTTGAGGACCAATGGAAGTGAAATGATTGAGAAAAATAAGCAAAATGTGAAGAATTAAAAGAAGGGTGAGTGGGTTGTTGGTCAAAACTGTAGAGCCTCGACCCTAGATCTAGAGTCACTGTACCAAATCTAGAGCCTTAGTGCGATTGCTTGTAAGCCTTAGTTCCACAACACAAGATATGGCACCCCAACATGATCGAGGACACTTGTAGTCAATTTTTTTTAGCTCAGACCCAAAGATGAGCTCACCCTAGTGCCACAAGACCACGACCCCATGCCCTAGAGACCCTCCTAGCTCGAATTGTTTTGTGTTTCTGGTGGAGTGGATAGTCCAATTTCATGTTTTAAGGGTATTTTGGTATTTAAAAAATATATTTTATATTAGACCCTATATTTGACCTCCTAAAGGTTGTTTTACTCACATTAGCCGTTTGTCTTTTTTTCTTTCAAAATCAAGCGTAATGAAAGAAAAGTTTTGACAATAGATCAAGGAAGCAACTTTGAAATTTTGGTGAGATCGTTTTACTTTTTTATTTTTTTCTCATTAAATTCTTGTTGTTGTTGGACATATTTGTTGAACACAAGGACAAGAGAGATAGATGCGACTGTGAAATTAATTCTTAGACTACTCAGTAATTTTTTTTTATTTTGTTGTTTTTTAGTTGTTATGTTATGTAAGGACCACAACACCTTAATAGAACAAGTTGTTGGTGCTTCAAAAAAAGCAAATGATGGGTCTACCTCGATTTATTTTATGAGTACTTTAGCAAGAAAGTTTCCTAAATCTTCGCATAGTTTTGGAACATTGAAGAAAATGTTTAATTTAAAGGTGAGGGAGTCTAGTCAATTTAGTTTGTATGATTTATTTTTATTTTTATTTTTATTTTTAAGCACAAATTTTGCATGATGCATGTAGTTTGCATAAAATCTTAACTCGATGATATGTTGGAATATTTTTTATGTCTTTGCAATTTGTAAATCTATCGTGATGAATATTTTTGAAACCTGCATGTTAATTTAATATAGAGTGTGTAGGTTTAATTTATAATAATAGGACATTTGTTAGAATTATATATGTTTCATATGATCTAAATTCATGGTTCTTTTCTATTGATATGCTTTCTATAATCGATTTTAGGATTTTCGAGAGAATAATTTTGTTTGAACCATGCGTACAAAGAATAATCTAGGTGAAATTTTGATATATTTTGAGTTTGAGTATTGGATTGAATATTGATGAATGTGCTTAATTGGATAATCTTGATAATAAGCATGAGAATAGACTACTCCTATATCTAGTTCATAAGCTTCGAAAAGAACTAGTGGCACAACTGGAGTAACCGGGGGTAGTTGCTTGGTTGCCATTTACCTTCGTGTCAAAAGGCTCGATGTTTCCTAGTATACTCCGTTGAAGTAGATATGAGTAGCATCGAAGATTTTTTAGGTTTGATTAATCTAGTAATTCAGGCTAGGTGCTTTGGTTGTTATCTATTCACACATTCAAAATTAATCGTCCTAAAATTGAGAAAAAAAAAAAAGAAAGAAAAATAAGCTTACTTTTATGATTGATTGAATTATTCTTCTATCTCATGCTAATCAAGAAATTTCTATAATAACTATGAAAGAAAAGAAGTTTGATACTTTATACTTGATTCAAATTGTGGATTTTGGAAACCTAGTGATTTTAGGAAACATGATGATATTTGAAATTATTCTATTCATTTTTCTAATATCTCTTATGCATTACATATTATTACGAAAGATAACTACACGCGAACATGAAGGTCTATTGTTTCTAATTCTTCCTAATTGTTTGAATCATTGTTACCGGTATATTTTGTTTAGCATACAAGATTTTGAATGTACTCATGAAAACATGTTTGCTTGTTTCATTGGTACATGATAATATTTTCAATTGTCGATTTGAGTTAAGTACCTTTTAGGTTGCATTTTCATTCCCATTAGTTTCATGCTTGAGGAGAAGTTTGGGTCAAGTGTGGGGGTATTTGATAAATGCATAATTTCCTAATTATTTGTGATAATTATCACCTTGAATTATTGATTTAGGGAATAATTAAAGAAAAATGAACTTAAATTTTATTTTTGGCAAGTTTTTGTGTATTAAACTTTCATGTAGCACAACTTTATAATTTTGGTTATAACTTGAGTTGCAAACCGTCATTTTGGGCCAATAACAACAAACGTTATTTCATGATTCCATCACAAAAATGTCAAGAAGACATCCAAAAATAACCTAAAATTTTGATGCAAAAATTACCAAAAAATTTTGCTTTATTTAATTAAGGGCACTTTTGTATTTTCTCCATTATATTAATTTTTTTCCTATAAATAGACAATATTAGGCTAAGACTTGGACATAGTTAGATGGAGACATAGCTACTCTTAGTTTTATTTTGATTTTGTATTTTATTTTCTTTATGGGTTTCTAAGCTTCTTTTCTAGTCAAAGTAGATTTTCAAGTTTGATTGTATAAAGCTTGTGACTTCTAATTATTCAGGTTTGTTAAATATGTGATCAATATTTGATAGCTTAGAATGATTGTTTTGCTAAATAGAAATTTAGTCGACTGATTGATTTCTAATATTTGTGACAAGCTACATCATTGTTTGTGTAGTTTGGGCATTTGATCTAACTTAAATAAAATTTGATTGTAGGTTAGTTGGTTATAATTAAACCTCTTTCATTCTTAATGCTATTGATAGATTAAATCCTAAGTGATGTTAGAGGGTTGTTTGTGTAACACCCCTAAAATTATTATACCATAAAATTAGTAATAAATCGAGATTATATACAATTGATTTCTTGATAAAGTGAAATATTGAAAATAAAAGAGATAAAAAGGAAGGTTGAGTGATGTTAGAGAAAGTTAAAAT
This sequence comes from Gossypium schwendimanii, assembly GCA_013677275.1. Lineage (NCBI taxonomy): Eukaryota > Viridiplantae > Streptophyta > Magnoliopsida > Malvales > Malvaceae > Gossypium > Gossypium schwendimanii. Next base: position 6,126,479 of record CM025250.1, read on the forward strand.
AAGAAGAATGTTGTGATATATTAATTTGAACTACTGACTAAATCATAAAGATGTGAAAATTTTGGGGATTCAAGTATGATAATTTGAAATTTGAAGTTTTGAAATGTAAAAGTGAGAAAAAATTGATGGACTAAAAGAGAAAATAACCCAACATTTTATGACATGAAATTGGTGTGTAGTACCATATTGAATAAGTAGAAAAAAATAAGGGACTAAATCGTAAATTTACCAAAAGTGAGAAGTGATTCAAGGATGAAATTTTGTAGAAACATTAAGGGTAAATGATTTTTACCCAAAATAGATAATTATATGATGTAATAATTAAAGAAGAAAGTGTTGAAATATGATTAGTTGAATATTTTATTATAAGATATTTGATATTAAATTGTTATATTTTATTGTGAGATATTTGCATGGAAGCATGAAGAGCTTCCAACATCACTTATATATATGTACAAAGGGATTCTCATTTCTTTGCAATTTGGTCCCTTACCATGAAGTCCCACTTTTTCTCCTAAATTCTTTGAAAACTCTCATTGCTACTCAAAATGAGAAGTGAAGTAGAGATACTAGAGAGTTATAATATCATATTGAAAGAAACAAATTGAAAGTGGGGAAAATTGTGGAAAAAATGAAGAGATTAAAGAGACAAGGTAAGTACTTCAAGAATTTTACTTTATTTAATTTTAGTCAAAGTATAGGTTATGCTAAATAGTTGAATTATTTATGAATAAGCTAATATTATGTAATGAATTGGTTTGATATATTGAAATAATAGTAAATGGACTAAACTATAAAGTGTACAAAAGTTTATGTGTGAAAAAAGTATTACGATAGAGAGTTTAAATGAATATTTAGTGTTAGAGAATTAATTACAAAGTGATGTTAAGGTGAAATTATGATAAATAATGAATTTTCATGATGCTAAGGACTAAATTGTAAAATTTTTGAAACTTATAGTTAAAATAATTAAAGTGAAGTGCATAAAAATCAGATATGTGGTGTAATAAATTATAATGAATTATTTGATTAAAGTGTTATGTGATAGTGAAATTAAATGAAAAGTGAAGTTAGAAGGAAAATTATAATAATTATTGAGTTTTTGTAATGTTAAGTTCTATATTGCAAAATAATTAGAAATGACTAAAAGTATTAAAAACATGAGAAAGCCAATTCGAGTATAGGTATTTATTATGTTTTAATGTGATCATAAAGTGAGAAAGAGGAAAAAGTAATAGAAATATTGTAAACTATGAAAAGAAAGTGATATGAATTATAGTATCTAAAGTGAAGATGTAATTAAGTTTACATGTAAGTTTTAAGGGACTAAATAGAATAATAATCAAAATTATAATGTTATGAACAATTAAAAGATCTTGTATAAGAATCTAACAACACGTTTGCTTCATTGGAATAAAATATGGCTGTAATGGAATAGGGCCCAAATATTACATAGTTTGGTTGAATAGAATAATGACAATGAATAAGTTAGGAATAGATCATAAATGACAACTTTACCCTTAAAAATTTATTTTATTTATATTGTTAATATATAACAAAAGTATTGAAATAAAATATATTTTAAATTAAATTAAGTAATTGCTAATAAAAATATATTAGCCACCGTTTCTTGAAACTTTCTTTAAGTTTTCCAAAAAACCACAGTTTTTTGAAGCTTTTTTAAGTTTTTCAAGAATTACTCTTCATCTTTAATATTATTAATAAAGTTTTCTTTAAGTTTTCATTTCTAGATTATCTGATTCTACAATTCCAAAATTTTCAGATCTACCTTTCTTGAAGCTTTTCACGCTTTGTGTATTTTTTATGGAAGTATTGAATTTGTCTTTTCGAAAATTCTCTAGAAATAAAAAAACTTCTCTCAACGGGGTGTACATGAGGGAGGGGTTGAAAATATAGTTGTATAATTTATTCAACCATTTTTTATAAAGATGGTATTCTTTGGGAATATTTTTGTCTCTTTGATATCCTGGTGTACTTTTTCTTATGTGTCCCTTTGATTTATGTTTTTTGGTGCAGTACAAGAACGTTAGACTAGATTACTTGAAGAACTTATGGAAGGTCATAAATTGGAAATATGCAAATGAAGTGTAGTAGAAAGAAAGTGCTTGAAGTTTGATGTGGAGAATTAAGAGGCAACTTGTCGGATGCTGTATGGCAAAGAGAATAAAAAGAAGAATAGTGTATGTGTTGTGTGAAAGTTAATAAATATTAAGCTTTATGCTTAAAAATTAGAAGTTGTCTTGTACCCTTGTGAATTACATTTACATGTACCCTTGACTGACCCTTGCTTTTGGGTTTTCTTTATTCTTCTTTCTGAGGCTGATCAATGTTATGATATACATGTTTGTTCAATGAATGCTTAAAATTAGACATGTTTCTTCAATGGTTATTTTCATACTCCCCCATGGTTATTGATATTGTATTGGTACAGGTTATATCGATCAATACATTATATTTTGTTCTTAATATAAGTAGTTTGAATTTCATTCCGTTTTGTTTTTACTATTTTAATGTGTTATGATTTATTTGGGTCAATATTATGTGTGTGTGTATGTTATTGTAGTTAATGAATGTAGTTGTGCCAGAATTTGAGTTTATCTCAACCTTTTCAAAGTTGCCTTAGACGGGTTTGGGTTTATCTCAACCTTTTTAAGGTTGGCATAGAATGGTCTATCCCAACCTTTTTTTTTGTCGTATATTTCCTCTTATGCCAACCTTTTCTAAAGGTCGGCCTTGACTTGGTTTTTGCCAACCCTTCAATAAAGGTCGGTTATGTTGAATTATCCCGATGCTTTTTCAAAAGTGTCGTGACACCTATGCCAACGACACTAAAGATAACTTTTTTGGAAGCATCGGGAGAAATGTCGGGATGACCTATGCCAACCTTTTTTGCGTTGTCTTATGTCAAAAAAAGTGTTGCGATAGGCCTATTTTGTTGTAGTGATAGCTTAAGTGAATTATTAAGACATTAAGTGAATAATTGTAATATGATGTATTAATGGATTTATTTGTAAAACTTTAATAGTTGTGTTAATCTTATAAATTTGTTTGAGAATCATATAGTGTTGAAATTGGAAATAGATACATGTGAATGATATGTTGAATGAATTTGGTTGAATTGTGATTTATAAACGTGATCGTAGGTGATGAGAAATGATAAAATGGAAATTAATTGGACATAGAACCAATGTCATGATGACAAGTTCACCACGTCGCGATGAGCTCAAGTCAGTGGGTGAGGTTGCAACAAGGAACCCCCAACGTTGTGACGTCAACTCGGGGTTTGAAAACTTTGTAATTTGATCCCTATTCAATTATAAATTGTTACGAGCCCTATTGAAAGCTGGAATTGAATTTACATAAATTTTTAAATTGTATTGTAAATGCTAATTGATCTTGGTAATTCGGTTAAAGTGATAAAATGATTTTTATTTAATAGTAGTTGCTTTGGCAACGAATGTAGGACCTTTGTACCGTGACCCAACAATTGAGTCGGGTATAAGAGTGTTACAGTTTGTCAACAAGGAAAGTTATTAATGACGATTGTTTTGATTATAAAAAAGGTAAGATGAGAGTAGGTTACTAGGCAATTGTTAATAATTATCCAATTTATTAAAAACATTGAAATTCATCTTTGCATCATTCTTGAATCAATAGAAGATTTTTCTTTGACTAGATTTTTTCCTCATTGATTTTCTTCTATTTTATTTTATGATCTCTTTTTTACTTTGTTTTAATTTTAATTTTAAACCCCCTATTTTATTTATATTTTACTTGTTTACTAAAGAAATAAAATTACCATTGATATATGTGGATTTGACATCATGTATGTTGGAGATTTCTAAAAGTTTTTAATAGCTAGGACCCTACTAATATATAAATCTACAGGCTGCTCAAAGTTGGAGATAGAATGTTGTAGGACTGCTATTACCAAACTTGTGCAAAATACTTAAAGTCATTGAAAATGCTTTACACTTCACTTCATTAGAGGCACCTAACATGTTTAGGTGATTGCTATAATATGCCAGGTGGTCCTACGGATCTCCCTGCCCATCATAAAACATCTTAGGAAATTTGAACATCTAGGGAGACATGAAACCGAAATATCTATGGAATGAAGGGCACATTGGCATAGTTCTTGGGCAAGCCAGATAACTATGCCCTTTCGAAATCTTACATTTCTTTTCTCAATTGTTGCATTTTCTCTTCAAAAACATCTTTATTAAATTTCTGACTTTGGCTCTTATGATGGTCCGCATTATTGCTTTCACTCTAGGTACTATGTTCTTGTTTGTGAGTAGAATGGGTATCTTATCTTCTTGTTCTCGAGGGTCTTGTCTCTAAGTCTCCATGGCTACTCTTAATTCCTCAATGATCTTTTTGTTCCTTCCATTCCTGAATTCCATCTATCTTTGTTTTTTAATTTCTCTTGAAGAAACTTCTATAGCTCTTGGTACATTCTCTGATGGGAAGATAATTGTTCTTTGAGTGCTTTCATTTTGTTTGGCATTTCTGTGAAATGTTGAAACCTAAACTAGGGATTCTTAAAGTTCAAATTGAGTGAGGAGACACTAGTTTAGCTTTGGGGGAATAGTTATAATACCATGGTGGTGGGCACTGGTAGTATTGTTGATAAGGGTTGAACTGTGTGACTTGGATGGTTTGCGTGGAGCTTGTATAGGGCTAGCCATGACCAATATCTTTCGGAGATTTCTATTGGTTGACATGAGGGCTACATTCAGTGGTTGGAAGAACAATGATATTTGGATTTGTCATTATGAGTCCACACTCATTGCACCAAAATTTTGACGTGCAAAATCAACAAGGAGTAAACAAGGATGATGGTGGCAGTTCATCTTGGTAGGGCGAAGAGATTTCGTGTCAGGAAGATAAAAGAGAGGTTAGAAAAAAAGAGAAAGGGTGATTAGGGAATGGAGTGATCTGTTCTCTTGTCCTTACTGAAATTGGAAGGTTTATAAATTGGAGATAGGGTGACTAGCGAAAAAGCCACATCTTGTATTCTTATATGGTTAGTAATGTGACCCCATAAGTTGTTGACGCAACATCTTAGTATGGCTAAATAATCAATAGACATGAGGCTCCATGCATTCAATGTGTAGAGGTCCGTTGGGCTTACTATAAAACCACTTGATGTTGTAGGTCCGCTTGGTGTGAGGTTTGCCTAAAAGGGACATGTGTAAGGCTTACGAAGGTGGTATACCAAATTTACTTTTTATAGAAATTTTTTTATCAATGCTAATTATTTTTATGTTAATATTTAAAATTAAATTTAATTATAACTGTGAGATGAATTGAGTTTTTTAATTTTATATTTTAATAAATTTTCATTAAAACATTTTAGATAATGGTAAGTATTTAATTTTATATAAAAACAATTTAATTAAACTTATGAAATATTAAATAATGGTAAATAATTATTTTTA
>CM025250.1:6158908-6190622 GCA_013677275.1 Gossypium schwendimanii
TTAATTTAATATTAAATCTATTAAAATAATATTATTTTTGGAATAGTTAATCTGAAATCAAATTCTCTAGAACAGTCCCAGTAGGAGTGTAATTCTTCCACTGCTCAACCATTAAAGACCCACTGCCAACGATCATTTGTCAGCCACCAAAATGTCACCTCCCAATCATTAACACCCCAAGTTGGTTCGATTGTTGCTAGTTCGGTCCGGACCATTGAAGGCCCGACCGATCCGGTCGAGCCACCTGTTGCACTATCAACCTAGTTTCATATTTCAGGCCCGATTCGACCAACTTTGGGTCTTGGTCTCAGTCTTGGGTTCCTGAGCCCAATTTATGATTCTAGGTCTAATTTTCAAGTTCAATTACCTATCGGGCCAATTGACTGACTTGAAAATTAATTTTCAAAAATATCATATTAATTTTAATTAATTTCATTAATTTAATTTTACTTAATCAAAATTAGTTTTCCCAAATATCACTTAGATTTTCTAAATTAAATTTTCAAGAAAATTCTTTAATCAAATTCTCTAGTTGAACCATTCTTACAATTGCTCAATTTAATGTCACATCGAATAAATCGACTCAATTAAATTATTTCCAAAGTCGTATAATTTTCTTCTAATAAAAAAGCAATTCAATCGAGATTTTATTGAGCTAACAGAGGGACCAATCAAACATATACAATTAGGCTCTAGTGATTGCAATTATGTCCAAAAGTATAGTTCTGATAATTCAAAATCACTTAATCATTGATTTAATCTACAAGAAGTACCATGATTGAAAACTCCTTACTGTATACTCTTTACAAAAGCAATTCATCCAACAGCTTTGTCCAATAACCTCGTCATGTGATATCTTTGATTCCTTTGAGTTAAATTTGTTCACTTAATACAATCCTATTTTATCTCATTGTTACCATTATGTCTTCTTAATGATTAAGATGATCATTGTCAACAAATGAATCTGATAAATTTCTCATTCGAGAACAAGCAACCCGTGGCCACGTTCCTTATTTATCAATCCACACAATGCCAATGAGATGATATCGTTCACTCTTTAATTGAGCTATGAATTTCATTGTTTCTAGTAAAGTCATGCCATCCACAATTCATGTACCCAACATACTAGCCATCAACTCAATCATCTTTAGAGCTTAAGCTTCGAGTTATATCCAAGAACATGAGTTACATACGCATGGCCAGTAACTAACTCAGGATTTAGGTAAATCACACCATGAATGTCACAAGTGAATTAATTAACAAACGGATTCAGAATTAATTCATCTTAGGTCTAGTCCATTGTATCATTGTAACCTCCCAAACCCGGCGTAGACATTATGGCCAGATTGAGAGAAACGACAATGGCACTTTCTTGGCAATGTTTGAGATGGATCTTGGTGTTCAAGATTTCAAATTTGGGGCTGATTTAGATAAGGATAAATGGCATAAATAGAGTAAGGGAGATCGTGCACAATCTTGATGAAGAAAAATAAAAGAAGAAACAGATAGAAAAAAGGGAGGTGTAGGCGACGACAACAATGGGAGAAAAAAAGAAATTTGAAGAAAAACGAACAGAGGAAGAGGATGAACGGTTAGGGTAGGGAAAATTGAATTAAATGCTAAAAAACACAATACAAAATAGTATTTATACTTAGGGTTGAAGGGTATGGATGGCACACACATTTAAAAAACAAGGGATTTTGCCTACAATTTAACAATAACTTTTCTCTGGCAATCGGCAATTGAGTCTTGGACCTATTTTTCTTTGTAGAATATCATTTTCAAAATTATATGTGGCTTGTTTTTCCCAAATTTCCCCTTCTCCATGCATGCATGCATGTAGACTTACTCAAGTAAATTTAAAAAGTCAGACCAAGGTTTTGAACCAAGGCTCTAGTACCACTAAATGTAACCTCCCAAACCCAACCAAGATGTTTTGGCTAGATTGAGAGAAACGACAATCGCACTTTCTTGGCAATGTTCGGGATTAATCTTGGGGGTTCAAGTTTTAGATTTGGGGCTGATTTAGATGACGATAAATGGAAGAAATAGAGTAAGTTAGATGGTGCGCAATCTTGATGCAAAAGAAGAAGAAACAAATGGTAAAATGAGAGGTGTAGGCGACGACAACAATGGTAGAAAGAAAGAAAATTGAAGAGAAAAGAGGAAAGGAAGAGGGTGAACGACTAGGGTAGGGAAAAATTGAATTAATGGCTAAAAAACACAATAAAAAATTGTATTTATACTTAGGGTTCAAGGGTATGGATGGCATACACATTTAAAAAACAAGGGATTTTGCAAAATTTAATTATTTTGCAAGGAAAAAGACTCGAACTTTGGACCTCATTTAATTTCCATGCTTTCTCATATTTCTTTTAACCATTAGGCTTCTTCCTCATTCTTGAAACAATTTTGCATTTTTTTAAAAAAAAATAAGGCATTTAACAAATTAGGGTTTCAGGAAAAATTTGCAAAATAATAAAAATGGTGAGAGACAAGGGATTTAAACTTTGGTTTCAAGTACGTTTCACTAACACTTAACCAAAAAAACCAATACCTCATTTATTTCCTAAAAATGCATATATAATTTCAAAAACTAAGGCATGACCACTCACTCTCGATTCACAAAAATGATTTTACTAACCCCCGATTTTTAGGCTGTTACAATTTTCCCCTCCTTAATAAAATTTCGTTCTCAAAATTTTCTTAGTCACAAAATCTTTTACCCCTTTCTCTTCAAACCGGGCCACCAAGCTTTTGTTGTGCATCTTTGATTTTAACAAATTCCAGATAATGTGTATCCTTAAATTCCCAACATATATCTTACATATATAATTACGGAAATGTTACTAACAAATTCCTTTACCCGAATTCCATATTTTTATAGAAACTCTACTGGATTACGCTTGCCAAAATATCTATAAATTCGAACCTTAACTGATCTAATAGTTTCCCCAATAATAACTACTACAACATTTCGTTCAGGTCTGGCTCCTTTGGCCCACTGTAAAGTTTGCAGATTTGGACCAATGGAAGCAAACTCTCTCATTTTTCAAACTTTAATCTTTTCCTTTCTATTGCAGTCTAAGCGTTTAGTCGCTCCCTTCATATTAGTCATTTCAACCATAATCTTGATAACTTTTTCTAAGACTCCCAATACTACTTACGACACTACATTATCCCCAATCTCCTGGATTTTTCGTTTAGAATAGGCACAATCATGATGTCATTCATCTTAAGGTTAGGCACAATTCTTTGAGAAGCAAATTACTCAAATTGGGTAGCTCAACATTGAGCCCCATTGTCCCTCATTCTATGTTTATTCATTGCGTCCTACAATTTTAAATTTGATCTACAATTTCAAAAAAAAAATCACTAGCTAACTTCAGTTAACTTCCTAGTTTCCTATCTTGCAGTTTCAACGAAAAATTAAATGCCAACTATTGCAATTCTATGTCTATAGCACTACACCTTAAGCGTTTACCTACAATTTAGCAATAACTTTCCTCTGGCAATTGGCATCAGAGTCTCAGACCCATATTTCTTTGTAGAATATCATTTTCAAAATTTTGTGACTTATTTTTCCCAAATTTCCCCTTTTTCCATGCATGCATGCACGTAGACTTACTCAAGGAGATTTACAAACTCAGACCTAGGTTTTTAACCAAGGCTCTAATACCACTAAATGTAACCTCCCAAACGCAACCGAGATGTTTTGGCTAGATTGAGAGAAACGACAATCATACTTTCTTGGAAATGTTTGGGATCGATCTTAAGATTCAAGATTTCAGATTTTTGTCTGATTTAGATGAGGATAAATGGAAGAAATAGAGTAAGGTAGATGGTTCACAATCTTGATGCAAAAAGAAAAAGACACAGATGGTAAAATGAAAGGTGTAGGTGACGACAACAATGGGAGAAAGAAAGAAAATTGAAGAGAAAAGAGGAAAAGAAGAGGGTGAACGGCTAGGATAGGGAAAAATTGAATTAAAGGCTAAAAAACACAATACAAAATTGTATTTATACTTAGGGTTCAAGGGTATGAATGGCACACACATTTAAAAAACAAGGGATTTTGCAAAATAACAAGGAAAAATACTAGAACTTGGGACCTCATTTAATATCCATACTTTCTCATATTTCTTTTAACCATTAAACTTCTTCCTCATTATTCAAACAATTTTGCAATATTTTTTTAAAAAATAAGGCATTTAACAAATTAGGATTTAAGGAAAAATTTGCAAAATAATAAAAATGATGAGAGACAAGGGATTTAAACTTTAGTTTCAAGGAACGTTTCACTAACACTTACCCAAAAAACTAATACCTCATTTATTTCCTAAAAATACATAGATAATTTAAAAAACTAAGGCATGATCACTCTCTCTCGATTCACAAAATTGATTCTACTAACCCCCTATTTTTGGGCTGTTACAATTCTCCCTTCCTTAATAAAATTTTGTCCTCAAAATTTTCTTAGTCATAAAATATTTTATCCCTTTTGGTTCAAACTAGGCCACCAAGCTTTTGTTGCGCATCTTTGATTTTAACAAATTCCAGATAATGTGTATCCTTAAATTCCCAACATATATCTTGCATATATAATTACGAAAATGTTACTAACAAATTCCTTTACCCGAATTCCATATTTTTATAAAAACTCTACTGGATTACGCTTGCCACAATATCTACAAATCCGAACCTTAACTGATCTAACAGTTTCCCCAATAATAACTACTACAACATTTTGTTAAATTCTGGCTCCTTTGGCCCACTTTAAAGGATGCGGATTTAGACCAATGGAAGCAAACTCTCTCATTTTTCAAACTTTAATCTTTTCCTTTCTATTGCACTCTAAGCGTTTAGTCTCTCCCTCCATATTATTCCTTTCAACCATAATCTTGAAAACATTTTCTAAGACTCCCACTACCGCTTGGGATACTATATCATCCCCAATCTCCTAGTTTTCTCCTTTAGAAACAGACGCAATCATGAAGTCATTCATCTCAAGGTTAGGCACAATTCTTTGAGAAGCAAATGACTAAAATTTGGTAGCTCAACGATGAGCCCCATTGTCCCTCATTATATCTTTATTCATTGCGTATCCTACAATTTTAAATTTGATCTACAATTTCAGAAAAAAAATCACTAGCTAACCTCAATCAATTTTTTAGTTTCCTATCTTACAGTTTCAAAGAAAAATTAATTACCAACTATTTCAGTTCTATGTTTATGGTAATACACCTCAAGTTTTACCTACAATTTAACAATAACTTTTCTTTGGCAATCAACATCGGAGTCTTGGACCTATTTTTCTTTGTAGAATATCATTTTCAAAATTCTTTGTAGCTTGTTTTTCCCAAATTTCCCCTTCTCCATGCATGCATGCATGTAGACTTACTCAAGTAGATTTAAAAACTCAGACTGAGGTTTTGAACCAAGACTCTAGTACCACTAAATGTAACCTCCCAAACCCAGCCAAGATGTTTTGGCTAGATTGAGAGAAACGACAATCGCACTTTCTTAGCAATGTTTGGGATTGATCTTGGGGTTCAAGATTTTAGATATGGGGCTGATATAGATGATGATAAATGGAATAAATAGAGTAAGTTAGATGGTGCGCAATCTTGACGCAATAAGAAGAAGAAACAGATGGTAAAATGAGAGGTGTAGGTCATGACAACAATGGTAGAAAGAAAGAAAATTGAAGAGAAAAGAGGAAAGGAAGAGGGTGAACGGCTAGGGTAGGGAAAAATTAAATTAATGGCTAAAAAATGCAATAAAAAATTGTATTTATACTTAGGGTTCAAGGGTATGGATGGCACATACATTTAAAAAACAAGGGATTTTGCAAAATTTAATTATTTTACAAGGAAAAAACTCAAACTTGGGACCTCATCTAATTTCCATGCTTTCTCATATTCCTGTTAACTATTAGGCATCTTCCTCATTCTTTAAATAATTTTACAATATTTGTTTTAAAAATAAGGCATTTCTCATATTAGGGTTTAAAGAAAAATTTGCAAAATAATAAAAATGGTGAGAGAAGGGATTTAAACTTTGGTTTCAAGGAACATTTCTCTAGCACTTAACCAAAAAAAAAAACAAATACCTCATTTATTTCCTAAAAATGCATTGATAATTTCAAAAACTAAGGCATGACTACTCTCTCTCGATTCACAAACTTGATTCTACTAACCACCAATTTTTGGGATGTTATAATTATTTTGCCAATAAATACATTTATGTCTCTTCCCATGGAGTCAACTGCTTCGATAGCCAAGACTAGCGATCTCATCAATTGAAATTGTAGATGACATAATAATTCTTTTTAGTATTTGAGTCAAATTCTCACTTTGAATCTTTTACGGGATTACATAACCATTTAGGTTATCTACTGAAGTAACTTGTCTTTCTCGTAATGTAAAAGTTCTTACAATGTCACTTATCATCAGTTTGAACTTAGACAATCAATGAGCTAATATTTTCTTGTCACGATGTTGCTATGCATGCAGAATATGAAAGATAGAAATACAAAAGATAGAATAGTGAAATCTTAAATTAACTTTATTTATTTATTCATCCTTCAAATAAATAGAAAACATTTATTGGTTTACTACAGTATGGGCACATTTCCCAACATATTCCCAAACCATACTTGGAATGGAGTCTTCTCTTTTATAACCTTGGTTGGCAACCTGTTCAGCAAATAAACTAATGTGGTCACTGCCTCAACCCAAAATTCATTTGGCAACTTACTTTCAAATAATATACACCTCACAATGTTCAGTACTGTCTTGTTTTTCCTCTCACACACTCCATTTTGCTGCGGAGTGTAAATGTTGGTGAGCTGGTGATGGATTCCAGCATCTTCATAGTAGCTTTAAATTTTATTTGAGCTTTACTTGATTCCATTATTAGACCTGAACTTCATCAGCTTGCTTTCAGTTTGGTTCTCAACCTGTACTTTAAATTTCCAAAACACTTCAGCTATGTTAGTTTTTTGTTTCAAAAAGTAAACCCATCAATACCTGGTATAGTCGTCAATGAATAAGATAAAGTATATACACCCACTTAATGAGGATGCTTTCATAGGTCCACATGTATCGGAATGAACCACCTGTAACTTTTCATGAGCTCACTAACCTTTATTTGCTGAGAATGGTAACCTCGTCTACTTCCCAAGTTGGCATACTTCGTAGATTCCACTTTGCTTCTACCTCACAAATTTTACTAAGGGAGTTATAGTTCACATGTCCTAGTCTTTTGTGCCAAAGTTTCGTGTCATCTACAAAACTAGTATAGGCATTTGGGTTCGCCAAATTCCAGTCTAACATAAAACTTTAAATTTTTCATCGAAGTTGTTACAACTTCCTGTGCCAATGAATCAATTATAATGCATCCATAATTCTTAAAAATAATGTTGTACTTTTTTTCTTAAGCAATTGACCAATTTTAAGGAGATTCTAATCTATCGTAGGTACTAAAAGAAAATATGAAATTACTTTAGTACCTAATGGTGAGTTGATCAACACTTTGCCTTTGCCCTTAGCTTCTACAAGTTTGCCATTACCAATTCTCACCTTAAGATCGCAACTTCTACCAATCTTCTTAAAGATGTTTTCGTTTGTGGTTATATGGTTGATACATACATTATTAATCAACCAACCTTTCTCAACTATGTTTTTTTATGCAGAACATATGGCTGTGAACACCTGCTCCTTCTGGTTCTCAATTTGTTCTTGCATACCTTCTCCATGTGTCGCAACTACTTGCATGATCTAAATTTTATATCTTGTCTTGGCCAACAATATTTCTCTGGGTGAGTGCTTTTCTTGTAGTACGAGCATGGTGAATATTTCTTCTGTCCACCATCTTGCATCGACTTCTCTTTCTTCTCTATCCAACCTTTCTTACCCTTATGTTTCTAAGGGTTCGCACCTTCAATACTCAGGGCTTGCAAAGTTTCTTCTGCGTGCTCATCTCGCCTTGATGCTCTGCTTTACTCTTGAGCATACAACGCATTTATCAACTCTGAAAGAGAGATGAGTGATAGGTTCCTTGAGTCTTGAAGTAAGGAAATTTTAGATTTATACCTTTTAGGAACTGTTGTTATGACCCTCTCAACGACCCTCTTAACGACCCTACAATCTGCAAATTGTTCCCCAAGTAACTTGATGCTATTAACTACCACCACAATCTTTTTTGCATAATGCTTCACTGTTTTAGCCTCCTTCATCTTCAAATTCTCAAAATCTCTCTTGAGATTAATGAGTTGTTGTTGTTTGGTCTTGTCTAAACCTTGAAACTCCTCCTTTAGCTTACCCCAAGCTTATTTTGGAGTCTCGCAAGCCATAATATGTGTGAATATTACATCCAAGATGTCATTTTGTATGCAAGACATTGCCTTGTATCTTTTAACTTGCTCATTACTGTGGTGCTTGATTTGTGTGATTGTAGCATTATCCTTTAATGGTACGAGCTTGATATCAATATTCACAACCTCCTACAAGTCATAATCTTGTAGGTAGGTCTTCATTTTAACAACTCATATATGATAATTTTCAACATTGAAAATAAATGACAAAGGTGGAGAAAAACTTGCGGAAGCTATGTTTAATCCAAAAACAAACAACAATAACCCTTAAGAACAGAAGCTCTGATACAATTGTTGAAATTTTGACACTAAGATCAGAAGAAATATGGAGAAGAAACAAGAAATTTAGCAACAAAACTGTATGCTAAAGTTTTATATATTGCACTCTATCTTTGAATTATGAAATAGGGGTATTTATAACAAGAAAAACCCCTAATTATGGAAATAAATAACAAAGATTTTATGCTAATAAACATCAAATATACTATGCTAATAAATACTAAATGTAATGCCCTAAAAATTTAAGTCTTTAATTACTTTGCATGATATGACACAAATTCCTTGTTTGCTTTAATGGCTTAGTGATTTGGGTGTGTATGGGAGTGTTTGAGAAGCCTGGGTTCAAGTCTTGGCTTCTGCAGAATTTTTAGTTTTGCTCTTAAACGAATCTGGACTAGCATATAGGCCTTATAAATAATAGTGCTTGTTTTATAACACAAAAATAGCTTGTGATCTAGTGGCAAGGTGGCGTATTGTGTAACTATGAGGTCTGAGGTTCAAGTCTTGAGTTGTGAAATGGAGTAGTTATTTTGCTGCTTGAGCTGTGTAGGTAGTAGAGTTGGACTGAAACATAGCTAAGGGGTGTTTGAATAGAATTTGAATGGAGTTGTTTGGGGAGTTGAGGAGAAATCGGTGCAGTAATTCAAGAAAGGATAAAGGGAGAGATTTTAGGAGAAAATCAAGGAAAGTGAGGGGAAGGGGGAAGTGTACCGAATGTAGACTTTGATACTCAGGAAATTTGGCCAAAGGGGATACTGCTCGTTTTGGTATACTTCTCATTTCGGGTTTGGGTAATGTTTCCCTCTTTTTACTTTTTAGTGTCAAATTTTCGCTAAGTTTTCGTGTATCTCTTAGGTTTGTTCGATTACTTTTCTGCTCATCCCTTTTATTCTTTTGGTTTTGGTCGAATAGTATTTTGGTTCCCTCCTCTGTCGAATTCTCCTTTCTTTCTTCCAGTTATCGACTTTTGATTCTACATTCCTTTTTCATTCTTTTTCTCTTCCTCAAACTGTGCTCTCTTGGCTGAATATCCTCTTTGTCTTTTAATTGGTTTACTGTTGCCAGGCTATTTCTCCTTCTACCTCCTAGCCGAATATCACCCTTTCGTTGTATCATTCTCTACGCTGATCTTTTCTTTGCTGCTTCTCGTTGTTCCAGTGCTGCAGTGTTTCTGACTATCGGTAAAGTGTTTATACTCCTCACTTTTTGATTAAACATGTTCTCTTCTATTCTTCTTCTTAAAATTCAATACTCTCTTTTTTATCCTTTGATTATCGACTGTTGATTCTCTCATCATAATTTGTTACTCGTTACGATTTTAGGGTTTCTTTCGAGGGGTGGTGGATTGTAAGTGGTTTGAAGTAGTCGCAACCCTTGTTCTTTACGTTCAATGAAGGTAATATGTGACCTCACTTTTAGGGTTTAGGTCGTATACTGATTATGTTCTTATAAGATATCGTTTGCGGTTTGAGGCCACTTATATGGCCTAACTTAGTTAATGAGATCGTTGTTTGTGATACAGATAATCGATAAAAGCGTGTGACCAATTTTGGTTGGCTGTCTTGGAGGATTTAAGTTTCCCTCATTCAAGCAAGGTAAGGATGGTGTTTTTGGATTAAATATCAATAAGAGGGTGTTTTACCCTAACGATTAAAGGACTAACATTGGGTCATGATTGAATCTAGGTTGGTGTACGTGGGGATTTACGCTCTTCCCGTAAACAGGTGTGTAAACACCCCATTGTAACTGTAGAATAGCAAAAAGCTGAAAAGATAGAAATACAACGTTTAAGACCACATAGGTGTGTGATCGCTTGTGTAGTAAGCCCAATCTATGAATCATGGGCTTGGGCCGTAATAGACCATGTTAGGCTGAGATGGCCCGTGTGGGCCGATGGGCTTGTGGGCCCCACACGGATGAAATCCATGATTTTTGGTAAATACTAGACTGGGCTATGTAAATCTCATAGCTGTAGCAAAATCTAGGCTGAACGGGTCGCACGAGCATGTGGTCCCACTTGGGCTGAGTAATGGGCCTTGGGCCTATTTACATTGTTATGAGCATTTAGGTTTCTTGAGTCGCTCGAGGTGACTGTAGACCTCTCGAGAGGTTGATATATGCATCGAGACCCTAAAATAGGTAAAATGACCAAAATACCCCTTAAAGGGTAAAATGACTGTTTTACCCCTAATAAATGGGAATGACCATTATACCCTTAGAGGTAGGTTGACTGATGTGTCAATGATTTGTATATGATTGGCGCTAAGTATGACATTCTGCATACACATATGACTTATGACATGACATGCTGCGTAGGGTTGGGATACCGTTATGGAAGAAGTATACTGTACTAGTGGCTTTGCCACATATACTGTTACTGGCAGCTTTGCTGCGATACTGATACTGGCAGCTTCACTACGATATTATTACTGGCAGCTTTGTTGTGATATTGGTGTGTTGGCTGGGTGGGTCGATTTTATCCCCACATGTTTTGTTGGGGTTACGGACTAGTGTGTTGGCTAGATTGGGATGGGTTGCATTATTGCACTGTACTATTATTGTATGGAGCTAAGGCCCACAATGTACTGTTACTGAATAAGGCTCAGGCCCAAATTGTTACTGTATGTTGTATACAGTTTGACTGATAGGGGATTACACACTTAGTTTTTATAAACTCACTTTTTCCTTTTAACTGTACAGATAATCCTTAGCCTTAGGTGATTTGGTGCTACGAGGGACTCGGAGATGGTCACATAACTACAGCTGTTCTAAACTTACTTTTATTTAAATTTAAAGTTTGTTTTGGGTTTTGTTTATGTAATAAGGCCATTTATGTTTTTCTAAATTTTAATTGGGCTTTGCTTACTTATTTTAAACTGCTAGTTTAGGAGAAGACGAATTTTCAAAATAATTACTATTTTCAAAGACATGAAATTTAAACAATAGAGTTTCAAAAACTTCCGCGATTTTACGAATTTTTACCAACAAGTCAAATTTTTGAAAGAAACTTCAATGTGACACGTTAGATTCTACCATAACATCTAGGTCAAGTTTAGGGTGTTACATTTAGTGGTATCAGATCCAAGTTGTAAAACTTGGCTGTGGAATAAGTTTTGAAAATATTTAAAATTTTTGGAAAACTGTTCTTGAAGTGTTTTGGAAGGTTTACAAGTGTGGCACACCAGGTCTCCAGCGTTGAATCCGTAAGTTTTCTTTATACTGTAAACTGCTTGAACTGAAATACACTGAGAGACTACTATAGATAGTAGGATTGTACTGAAACTCTTTAGTGACAGTAAACTGAAACTGTAGGGAGACCTTGATTTGTAAAAATAAAACTTTGATTACTGCTTTTCATAAGACATCTATTAATAATTACTGGAATTACTAACTAATACATAAAACTTCGTAAATAAATAATACGTTATTTGATATGAGTACTAGAGGTACTCACAGAAGGGGTACACGAGGCCTCGGTAGAGGCCTAGGAAGTGCTAGGGATGGGTCTTTTGCATAAGGCCACATGCCTAATGTTGGGGCTAGAGAGGCACCAGCTTCACCTTTGACTGAGACGGGATCATATGATCGAGTAGCTGAGGATGATACACTATCCCAAGCTATGCTCAACATTCTGAAAAGGGTTGTAGGGACCAGTACTGGTGCTATGCGCCGTGGGTCGATTTTAGAATGACTCCGGTCGAATGGAGTGAAAATATTTAGGGGTATTTCTGGAGTATCCCATAATATGGCTGAATACTAGTTGAAAGCCATAGAGAGAATAATGGATGACCTCGACTACACTTCTGAGCAAAAACTAAAAGGTACAGTATCTTTACTGCGAGATGAAGCCTATTAGTGGTGGCTTACCGTAAGAGAGGGTACTCAGGCCGACTGGTTAACGTGGGATTTTTTTAAGGTGACATTCCAAGGAAAGTATGTGGGCACAAGTTATGTGAGAATTTTTGAGCTTGACCCAGGGGAATAAAACTGTGGCAGAATATGAGCTAGAGTTCCTGCGACTGAGTCACTATGCTCGTAGGATAGTGGTGAATGAATATGAATGTTGTGTGTGATTTGAGGACGGCCTCCGAGATCAGTTACGAGTCTTGATAGCTCCGCAGAGGGAGTGAGATTTTGCTGCCCTAGTAGAAAAGGCGAAAATCACCGAGGACGTGAAACGCTTGAATGCTAGAACCATGAGAAGGATAGGGGCAGGTATAAGAGGGATTCAGAGCCCTCAAGTTTTTCTAGAAGACCTAAAAGGAAGGCTAGGTTTGATAGGCTGTCCGAGCTGGGGTTCCTGTTGCAAGACCACAACCTTGTGCTGATTGTGGGAGACATCACTTGGGTGAGTGCTGGAAGAAGGATGGGGCATGTTTTAGATGTCGATCTATGGAGCATCAAGTTAAGAATTCCTTAGAGGCCTATTTAGTGCAAGCTACAGGTCAGGGTTATGTTCATCCAGTGAGTGGTGGTCAGCAGCCACCGAGAGGCCATGGGCAGGCTAGAGGTGGAAATGGTATGGGACGAGGTCGTGGAGTGCCAGGCAGAGGTGTTGGTAACATTGGCACGAGGCAGCCAGCTCTGGTCTATTCTGCTCGTCGTCGAGATGCTCTAGATGTTATAACATGTACGTTCCTAATTCATAATTTACCTTACACTGCTTTGATTGATATAGGTTCTACGCATTCATACATTGCATGCACTGTGTCTGCCACCCTGAGTATCATGTGTAAGAGTACTGGTAATGAGATGATTATGTTAAGTACACTGGGACAGTCAGTAATGGTAGACAAGTTGTTAGATATGTGCCCCTAGAGGTTTAAAGAGTTATATTTCTAGTAGATTTGATGTAGCTAATGCTTAGTGAATTCGACCTAATCTTGGGGATGGATTGGCTGGTAAAACACCGTGCAAGTTTGGTTTGTGCTGCTAAGCATTTGGTATTGAAGACTACTAAGGATGAGGAGGTAGTTGTGATTGGGAAGCGAATAAACTTTCTGTCTAATGTGATCTTTGCATTAAGGGTCGAAAAACTAGTTCGCAAAGGTTGTGAGGCATTTCTAGCCTATGTTGGTGTACCTGATTTTGAGGGTCCTTCTGTTGGATATATCAGAACAGTTAAGGATTTTTTGATGTATTTTCTGATAAGCTCCCTGGGTTACCTCCGAGCCGCGAAGTTGAATTTGGTATTGAGCTCTCCAGTGTCTATTGCCCCTTATATAATGGCACCGAAGGAGCTGGTGGAATTAAAAGCTCAAATCCAAGAACTGTTGGATCGAGGATTCATTCGACCTAGTGTGTCTCTGTGGTGAGCACCAGTGTTGTTTGTAAAGAAGAAGGATAGGTCCATGCGCATGTCCATTGATTATCGACAATTGAATAAACTGACTATCAAGAATAAGTACCCTTTGCTGAGAGTAGATGATTTATTGGATCAGCAGCGAGGAGCTTCAGTTTTCTCTAAAATAGATCTTCGTTCTACGTACCATCAGCTAAGAGTTCAAGAGGCTGACATCCATAAGACTGCGTTTAGGACATGTTATGGTCATTACAAGTTCCTAGTGATGCCGTTTGGGCTGACAAATGCACCAGTTGCCTTCATGGACCTGATGAACCGAGTGTTCTAGCCCTATCGATTCATGCTGGTATTTATAGACGATATCTTGGTGTATTCGAGAACTGAGGATGAACACGATGCATATCTCAGAATTGTTCTGCAGATTTTAAGGGAGAAACAATTGTACGCTAAGTTCAGCAAGTGTGAGTTTTGGCTGCGAGAAGTGGCATTTCTGGGTCATGTGGTATTTGCCGAGGTGATTAGGGTAGATCCTCAGAAAATTAAAGCCGTACTGGATTGGAAACCACTTAAGATCGTATCTGAGATTCGAAGCTTTCTGGGTCTGGTAGGGTATTACAGACGTTTTGTTGAGGGGTTTTCCTTGATTGCTGCACCTCTGACTAAGTTGCTGCGTAAAGGGGTATCGTTTAACTGGGCTAATAAGCAACAAGAAAGTTGTGAGAAATTGAAGAAAGTTTTAACTGAGGCCCCTATCTTAATACAGCTAGAGTCTGGGAAGGAATTCACTGTCTACAGTGATGCATCATACGTTGGTTTGGGTTGTATGCTGATGCAAGAGGGTAAGGAGGTTGCTTATGCGTCTCGTTAGCTTAAGCCTCATGAGGTGAATTACCCTACTCATGACTTGGAGTTATTTGCAGTGGTATTCGCACTGAAAATTTAGAGGCACTATTTATACGGTGAGAAGTGTCCTATCTATACAGATCACAAGAGTCTTAAGTACTTTCTCACTCAGAAGGAGCTGAATCTTAGGCAGCGAAGATGGATAGAGTTTCTTAAGGATTATGATTGCTTGATTGAGTACCACCCTGGTAAGGCTAACATGGTAGCTGACGCACTGAGCCGTAGAGCTGTATCTTATTTAAGAGCAATGTTTGCTCGTCTCAGCTTGTTTGATGATGGTAGCTTGTTGG
This sequence comes from Gossypium schwendimanii, assembly GCA_013677275.1. Classification (NCBI taxonomy): domain Eukaryota; kingdom Viridiplantae; phylum Streptophyta; class Magnoliopsida; order Malvales; family Malvaceae; genus Gossypium; species Gossypium schwendimanii. The sequence continues at coordinate 6,174,060 of CM025250.1, forward strand.
CTGAGCTACAAGTTAGACCGATGTAGAGTGAACAGATTAAAGGTAAACAGTTGTTGAATGAGTCACTGGTTCCTTATTTTTGACAGGTTGAGCATGTGGAAACTTTAGATTTTGGTCTGAATAGAAAAGGACTATTGTGTTTCCATGGGAGAGTTTGTGTACAGAGGGATAATGATTTGAGGCAGTCTATACTACGAGAAGAGCATAGTAGTCCTTATGCTATGCATCCCGACGGGAATAAAATGTGCCATGACCTTCGTGAGTTATATTGGTGGCCTGGTCTTAAGAGTGAAGTTACTGATTTTGTAAGTAAGTGTTTAACTTGCCAGCAAGCGAAGGCTGAACATTAGTTACCTTCAGGGTTGCTACAGCCAGTTAAAATTCCCCTTTGGAAGTGGGAGAGAGTAACCATGGATTTTTTGAGTGGACTGCCCTTAACGCCTACTAAGAAGGATTCGGTATGGGTTATTGTAGATCATTGACTAAATCTGCCCATTTCATACCAGTTCATACTGATTACTCTTTGCAAAAGTTAGCTAAACTGTATGTGGCTGAGATTGTAAGACTGCATGGGGTACTAGTTTCTATAATGTTAGATAGAGATCCCCGCTTCACGTCTTATTCTGAAAGAAGTTGCACGAGGCTTTGGGTTTAAGACTGGACTTTAATATTGTGTTTCATCCCTAGACAGATGGTCAATCGAAAAAGGTGATTCAAATGTTGGAGGATATGTTAAGGTGTTGTGTAATGGATTTTCGAGGCAGCTTGGAAGACTATTTGCCACTAGCAGAGTTCACGTATAATAATAGCTACCAGTCCAGTATTCAAATGGCACCATAGGAGGCATTATATGGTCGTAGGTGTCGTACTTCTACCTGTTGGACTATGCTGGGCGAGCGACGAGTTCTGGGGCCAGAGTTAGTTTCTGATACCAAAGAAAAGGTAAAATTGATTCGAGACTGGTTGAAGAAGCATCTGATAGGAAGAAGTCTTACGCGGATCTTAAATGTCAAGAGATTGAGAATTTTATGGGGGACTTCGTGTTTCTCAAGGTCTCCCCATGGAAAAATTATTGAGGTTTGGGCAGAAGGGTAAGCTTAGCCCTAGGTTCATTGGGCCTTACCGTATACAAAAGGGTGTGGGACCGATTGCATATCAACTTGAGTTGCCTCTAGAGATGGATCGAATTCATGATGTGTTCCACGTCTCTATGTTGAGGCGTTATCGTTCTGATCCCACACAGGTGATTTCAACTGAGGAGATTGAGGTTAGACGGGACTTGACTTTTGAGGAGGAACCGGTTCATATTTTAGATCGTGATGTGAAAATTTTAAGGAAGAAATCTATTCCATTAGTCAAAGTGCTTTGGCATAATCACAGTTCAGAAAAAGCCACGTGGGAACCTGAAAAGGCGATGCGACAATAATACCCTCATCTATTCTGACCAGGTAAATTTAGAGGTCAAAATTTCGTTTAAGTGGGTAGAGTTGTAACACCCCAAAATTTAAGTCCTTAATTACTTTGCATGATATGACACAAATTGCTTGTTTGCTTTAATGGCTTAGTGATTTGGGTGTGTATAGGAGTGTTTGAGAAGCCTGGGTTCAAGTCTTGGCTTCTACAGAATTTTTAGTTTTGCTCTTAAATGAATCTGGACACTGGCATATAGGCCTTATAAATAATAGTGCTTGTTTTATGACACAAAAATAGCTTGTGGTCTAGTGGCAAGGTGGCGTGTTGTGTAACTATAAGGTCTGAGGTTCAAGTCCTGGGTTGTGTAATGGAGTAGTTATTTTACTGCTTGAGCTGTGTAGGTAGTGGAGTTGGACTGAAACACAGCTAAGAGGAGTTTGAATATAATTTGAATGGAGTTGTTAGGGGAGTTGAGGAGAAATCGGTGGAGTAATTCAAGGAGGGATAAGGGGAGAGATTTTAGGAGAAAATCAAGGGACGTGAGGGGAGAGGGGAAGTGTGCCGAATGTGGATTTTGATACTTAGGAAATTTGGCCAAATAGGATACTGCTCATTTTGGTATACGTCTCATTTCGGGTTTAGGTAATGTTTCCCTGTTTTTACTTTTTGGTGCCAAATTTTCGCTAAGTTTTCGTGTATCTCTTGGGTTTGTTTGATTACTTTTCTGCTCTTCTCTTTTATTCTTTTGGTTTTGGCCAAATAGTATTTTGGGTCCCTCCTCTGCCAAATTCTCCATTCTTTCTTCTAGTTATTGGCTTTTGATTCTCCATTCCTTTTTCTTTCTTCTTCTCTTGTTCAATATGTGCTCTCTTGGTCGAATATCCTCTTTGTCTTTCAATCAATTTACCGTTGTCAGGCTATTTCTCCTTATACCTCCTAACCAAATATCACCCTTTCATTGTATCATTCTCTGCTCCGATCTTTTCTTTGTTGTTTCTTGCTGTTCCTGTGCTGCAAGTGTTTCTGACTATCGGTAAAGTGTTTATACTCCTCACTTTTTGATTAAAAATGTTCTCTTCTATTCTTCTTCTTAAAATCAAATACTCTATTTTTTATACGTTGATTACCGACTATTGATTCTCTCCTCATAATTTGTTACTCGTTGTGGTTTTAGGGTTTCTTTCGAGGAGTGGTGGATTGTAAGTGGTTTGAAGTAGTCGCAGCCCTTGTTCTTTACGTTCAATCAAGGTAATATGCAGCCTCACTTTTGGGGTTTAGTCCGTATACTAATTATGTTCCTATAGGGTATCGTTCGCGGTTTGAGGCCACTTATATGGCCTAGCTTTGTTAATAAGATTGTTGTTTGCGGTACAGATAATCGATAAAAGCATGTGACCAGTGTTGGTTGGCTATCTTGAAGGATTTAAGTCGCCCTCATTCAAGCAAGGTAAGGATGGTGATTTTAGATTAAATTTCAATAGGAGAGTGTTTTACCCTAACGATTAAAGAACTAACATTGGGTCATGATTGAATCTAGGTTGGTGTACGTAGAGATTTGTGGTCTTCCCATAAACAGGTATGTAAACACCCCATTGTAACTGTAGAATGGTAAAAAGCTGAAAAGCTAGAAATACCTCGTTTGAGACCACATAGGCGTGCGATCGCTTGTGTGGTAAGCCTAATCCATGAATTAAGGGCTTGGGCCATAATAGGCTATGTTGGGCCGAGATGGGCCATGTAGGCTAATGGGCTCATGAGTCCCACACGGATGAAATCCACAATTTGTGGCAAATACTAGACTGGGCTATGTAGATCTCATAGTCGTGGCAAAATCTTGGCTAAATGGGCCACACAAGCGTATGGGCCCACTTGGGCCGAGTAATGTGCCTTAGGCCCACTTACACTGTTATGACCATTTAGGTTTCCTAAGTCACTTGAGGTGACTGCGGGCCTTTCGAGAGGTCGATATATGCATCAAGACTCCAAAATAGGTAAAATAACCAAAATACACCTTAAAGGGCAAAATGACTATTTTACCCCTAATAGTTTGGAATGACCATTATACCCCTAGAGGTAGGTTGATTGATGTGTTAATGATTTGTATATGACTATTACTGAGTATGACGTTCTGCATACATGTATGACTTATGACATGACATAATGCATGGGGTTGGGATATCGTTATGGAGGAAGTATATTATACTGATGGCTTTGCCACATATATTGTTATTGGCAGCTTTACTGCGATATTGGTGTGTTCGTTGCGTGGGTCAATTTTATCCCCACATGGTGTGTTGGTGGTACGGAGTGGTATGTTGGCTGGATTGGGATGGGTTGCATTATTGCACTATACTATTACTGTATTGGGCTAAGGCCCACACTGTTACTGTATTGGGCTAAGGCCAACACTGTACTGTTACTGAATAGGGCTTAAGCCCAGACTGTTACTGCATGTTGTATACTATTTGATTGATAGGGGATTGCACACTGAGTTTTCGTAAACTCACTTTTTCCTTTTAACTGTACAGATAATCCTCAGCCTTAGGCAATTTGGTGTTGCGAGGGACTCGGAGGTGGCCACACAACTGCAGCTGTTCTACACTTACTTTTATTTAAATTTAAAGTTTGTGTTGGGTTTTGTTTATGTAATAAGGTCATTTATGTTTGTTTAAATTTTAATTGGGATTTGCTTACTTATTTTAAACTGCTAGTTTAGGAGAAGACAAATTTTCAAAATAATTATTATTTTCAAAGACACGAAATTTAAAAAATAGAGTTTCAAAAGCTTCCACGATTTTACGAATTTTTACCAACAAGTCAAATTTTCGAAAGACAGTTCAATGTGACATGCCAGATTCGACCATAACGTCTAGGCCGGGTTTGGGGTGTTATACTAAATCTCCTAAAAATCTGGAAAACATAATCTAAAAACATAACTTGCACGTAAGTTCTTCAAATCCAATTGCTTAGCAGCATCATGGTTTAGGTTCAAGCAACATGCATCTTTCCCATGATCCCAATCCGTCTAACAATTTTTTTATCCAAAACATTGGCCGTAGCAATAGCTTTGGAGGCTCCAACAACACTCAAGTTGCTGACATTTGATATGTTGGAGGTGTCTTTTCTATGTGATCTAATGAAACTTCTGCTTGGAATTGTAATTAGGAGACGAAGGGCCATGACCAAAGGTCCACTAAGGCAACTTTAAAAAGATTGATTCAACTTTAGATATTAGCTCTACTTTACTTTATAAAACAAGAAGATTGATTAAAATTTGTGTGCAAAAACTAGCGCATGCGACCACCACGTATATATATTCAGTTATTTCTTCTTCTTCTTTTTTTACTAAATATTTGTTCAAGAAGAACTAATACATTGTTCACATGGGTAAGTTGAAAAATTACGAGTAAGTCTATCTTGAAAAATATATAAAAAAAAAATAAAGGTTTCAGTTTCATTATTGATGTTTTAAATATTAACGTAGTTAATTTTAAAAAAATAAATGTATACTATATTTTTAAATAAGTTAGTGTCACAAATAAACTACTTACCAATTCAATTGGATAATGACTAAAATATTATTGCTTTACAAAAACATTATATCATTTTGAGGATTTTTTTTTTGCATTTTTTATATAAAAATATAAAAAAAGTACCCCAGATTTTAATTGTGTGATTGAGTTGTTGAAACTGCTTTTTGGTTCGTCGGAATGACCCCACGTTTTTGTTACCCACTATTTTCACACCATTATTTGTGTAATAGTGGATATGTAGTTCATGGTTTTTTATGAGAACCACCACTATAAATACCAACTAAGTTTAAGGTCCCTAAGCACCAAACAATTAAAAATTAAAAATAATACATCTAGCAAGATTTCCAAGTGCTTAGAAGACTTTGACTATTTTCAATTTTTCATAAGCTAAATTCAGCGTCCTTGTCGGTGGTTTGACATGCTCGTCAGTGGTGGCACAAGATTTTAATTTTGGCATTTTTTTTAGGTAATGACTAGAGGTACTTAGGTCTGATATTTTCCGTTGCTCTATTTGTAAACCGTTATTTATTTTATTATTTGGTATCTGAGCATGATTAATCTTTGCCTTGTCTGGTTTTAAACATTTGTAAATTTCTCAAAATAATGATGTCATATTTCTTTGAATTATTTTTCAATTTTTTTGATAATTTTTATTGCAAACTTTTGTGCAAAACTGTTGAACTTTATTAAAGTTAAAAATTTTAGAAATTTGTTGTTTGCATATTTGTTATGTGCCTGAAGTAACTGGTTGTATGTGAATTATATGGTTATTAGTTACACAAATTTTTTAGGTGCATAAAAATTTTGGACTTATTGCATAAGGTATTTAGCAATAAAACTTTAATTATTTATGTCTAGAATATATGTCTAGAGATCTAAATAATTTTATTTAATTAGAGAATTAATCACAATAACTTTAATTCAATGAAATTATTTATTATAGTAAGGATCACATAAGGTTTATATACATTACATGTTGCATAATGACTTAGCAGTAATCTTGAATAAAGATTAAGGATTAATATCTAGCTAAGTGATTTTCATAATTTTATTTAATTAAAAACTAGCTACAACATCTTTAGTTAAATAAAATTATTAAAGTTAAACATAATATAAGGAAAGCATAGGTATTAAATCCCATTGCATAATTTATTAAGATAAAATTATTAGATAACTTTTCGTAGCTATCCACAAGAATTATGAAAATGAATTTAACATTTTTTTATCAAAAGGATAGTAAATAATTTTATCATAAAATGGATCCTATTGAATTAAAAATTTAACCCTCAAACAATTTTTATGTTACTAGATTCATTATTTATGTGTAAATTATGATTTATGTTTGTCTCAAATTTTTGTTAAGCATGTATGTTTATTTATTTTGTAGTTTTACAACCTGTGAATATGTTTGATGATAGAGTAGATATCCCTAAATTAACTAGTGAGAACTTTAAGTTCTGGAGGAAAGTATTATTCTCCAATTGGGGTACTTGGATATTGAATATGACATAAGGAAATCTAAGCCACATATTACTAAAACCAACACTCAGGTTGATCTTGATTTGTATGAAAAATGGGAGTGATCTAATTGCTTAAGTATCATGTTCATAAAGAGTAAGGTTCATGTTGATGTTTGTGGCTCAATTGAGCATTACGAGAATGTCAAAGAATTATTAACGATTATTGAAAAATAGTTAAAAACTTCTTAAATGTCATTAGCCAACACCTTAATCATGATGTTCACACAATGAAGCACATGTTGGATATGGTGCCCTAAGTGTAGTATTTTTGTCTAAGTACACTTGTAATTTTCTCGAACAAATTGGTTAATAAAAATATTTATGAATTACATTAATACTTGGTATATTGTCCTCACATGATTTTTGTACGTAAAGAAAAATGGAAGCAAATGTTGCTTACTAGTTGTTTAATGTTTAACTAATATTAAGCAACATTACATGGTTTGGTTGTAATACGAAAAGACAACTTGTATTAGTAGACAAACCTAAACATGTCCTTAGTGTAAGGAAATTGATTGAAAGACTAATTTGTTGTCTATCAAGTCCAATTGGGGAGATACCTTGTCTGGGGCATCGGAGTGGACTACTCCCAGAAGATACCGACATAGATGTGACTAACTGGATTGACTGTGCATTGTATTGGACCCAAGTAGAATAGATGCTAAATCCGTTTATAGATTTATTCACTTGTGACGTTCATAGTATGGCATGCTTAAATCTTGAGTGGATGGTGGATTATGTATGCGTGACTCATACACTTTGATGTAAGTAAAAGCCTGAGTTTGAATAGATAAGGAACCGAAAGCTGGTGCATTGGGAGTATGACTTCTGCAGTACGTAACGTTATTCACAACAATGAAATTAATAGCCCGAGACATCGGTAAATGATATTCTCTCATTGGCATTACATGGCTGATGAAAAGTAAATATGGTCATGGGTTGTTTGTCTTTGTGATGAATGACTTGATTACTATATAATAGTAATTGACTTTTAATGAAGGAAGATATAATGATTATCATAAGATAAAATGTGATCATATTGGCAGAGCGTATATTATCCCAAAGAGGTCAAGGATATCCTATAAGGGTAACACACTTATAACAATGTCATTGGATGAGTACTGAGTAGTTGTTTTGGTAATGGTATGTTTTTAGGGAGAGCTCAATCACAATACTATAGTGGAATGACTTCGTGAATAAATGAATTTATAATCAATAAGAGAAAAGTTAGAACTTAATTGTAAATCATTTGAGCCCTAATTACATATGTCTAATTGGTCCATCTACCAACTCGTTGAAACTAGAAATAAATTACGTTTTTGGATAAAAAAACAAAATGAATAGAAATAGAGATATGGAAAACATTCAAAAATGATTATGGTTTTCTCTAAAATGGAGAAATGGAATCATTTGGAAACGAATGTGGTTTTCTCCAAATGGAAATGGAAATGGAAATGGAAATAGAAATGAAAATGAGAAATTATTCATTTGCAAATGTATATGGATTACCCAGAAATGATTGGACGAACGAGTTTGTGTTTTTTAGCTATTTTAAAGTCCAAAAGTGAAAATAAATCATTCTATCATAGTGAACATATTGAGTGGTGAAATATTAAACATATTTTCTCGAAATTTTATTAGGGATAAAATCATCATAATTTTACCAAGGGTAGAATTGGGATGAGAAAATTATTTAATATAAATATATTGAATTTTATTTTAGGAAATAGAAAAACAAATTGGGTTGGATCAAATTACAAAGTGTTAGGTCAAAAATTTCGATAATTACTCGTAACTGGACCCGATATGAGAGAGGCCCAAAATCCCCTCATGTAACATGGAGGGGGCGGAAACTCTAGCAAGAATACTAGGGTATGTTATCCACCATACTTCCACTCTAAGTAGGAAGTTGTTTTTCTATTTGAAATAAACCATTACAACATAACAAGGCTTTTACTTTCTCTTCCTATAATAGATGACACTGATAGAGCTATTTGTACAACTTTGAAATATTGTTACTCTATCAAAAAATAGAGAGAATTTATTCTCAACTATTAAATATATTTTTCTAGAATAACAATTCTACTGATTTCTATTAAAGAAGAGAGAATTTTTTATTTCACCCTAAAAAGAAAAAGAAACTTTTTCCAGTTCTATGTTTGATTCAATTGGTTCGAGCCCATACTCGAAATAGTTCGTGGTATGAGAATAACAAAGAAGATCATCTGGTTGAAAGCTAGAAAACATCAAGGATCCACTTATCCGAAAACACAAGTATGATTCTGGCCTAAGGTTTATTGCTATAAATATCATAAACCAGGATGGTTTTCAAAATTTTAGTTTCCTGCTATGCAATAAAATCGTTTTGAAACAGGATTTTTTCCAATAGCTCACTAACGTGAAAGGTGTATGTGATCACATCAACAAGATGAGAGATTTAGCAGCTTGATTAAGAGCACTTGAGGTTGAAATGTCTGAATCTTTCTTGGTGCACTTTATATTGAAAACTTTTCCACCTTAGTATGGGCCATTTAACATCTCTTATAACACACATAAGGATAAATGGTCTATTGATGAGCTTTTGACCATGTCTGATCAGAAAGAGGCTAGACTTATACTGGAGATGGGAAAAAGTGCATTGATGGTTACTAAAGGAAAAAAGACAGTCCAAGCAAAGCAAAAAGGGAAGCCTAAAATGCAACCCCAAGCTGACATAAAGAAAGATTCCAAGTGTTTCTTTTGTAAAAGGAAGAGACACTTAAAGAAGGCTTGCATCAAGTTTAAGGGCCTACTTGAAAAGAAAGGTAAATCAATCTCACTTGTTTACTTTGAGTCAAATATGGTTGATGTTAATTATAACTCATGCTGGATTTATTCTGGTTCTACAATCCATATCTCAAATTCCTACGGGATTAAGAAACCTAAGGGAACCAGTGGGAGCTGAGCGAAACATCTCTTCAGGAAATAAGATGGAGTCACATATGGAAGGAATTGGAACATGCGAATTAGTGCTTAGGAGTGATTTTATTTTAATTTTAGAAAATACTTTTTTATCTTTCTAGTTTTCTAAAAAATTAGTTTCTATTTCAAGACTTGCACCCATTGGGTATTGTTTTAGTTTTTCAAACTCTAGATTCTATTTATTTTATAAATCTAAACGTGTTGGAAATGGTGTTTTATCTGATAGTCTCTTAATTTGCAAAATAATTCCGCTCATAATGTTTTGCATGTTCAAACTGGTGCTAAATGTTGTGTTATAAATGATGATTCCTCTATTTTATGGCACTGGAGATTAGGACACATCTCTATTGAAAGGATTAAGGGATTAGTAAATGAAGGGGTACCTAATACTTTAGATTTTACTAATTTCAATACTTGTATAAACTGTATTAAGGGCAAGCAGACTAAAAAGTCAAAGAAAGATGCCAAGAGGAGTTTGACCTTATTAGAAAACATCCATTCTGATATATGTTGTCCACATATAGATGTGACAGGTTAGAAATAATTCATCACTCTCATAGATGATTACTCCTGATACATATATCTCTACATGCTTCATCACAAGAGCGAAGCATTAGAAGCCTTTAAAGTTTACAAGGCTGAAGTGGAGAAAAAATGCAGTAAGTAAATCAAGATTGTGAGAATTGATAGAGGTGGTGAGTATGATGGTAGATACACTAAGGATGGACAAGTACTTGGTCCATTTGCAAAGTTTCTTTAAAATAATGGTATAATTGGCAATACACCATGCCCGGCTCACCTGATCAGAATGGTGTTGTGAAAAGAAGAAGCTGAACTTTAATGGACATGGTGCAAAGTATGCTTAGTAGCTATAAGTTGCCTATGCTTAGTAGCTATAAGTTGCCTAAATCCTTATGGGTTGAATCTCTCAAAAAGGCTATGTATATATTAAATCGGGCTCCAACCAAGGTTGCCCCAAAGACATCTTTTGAGTTGTTTAAAAGTAGGAAACTGGGTTTACGACATATACGCATATAAGGATGCCCGTCTGAATTAAGAGGTTATAACCCACAAGAAAAGAAACTAGACCTAAAGACCATTAGTGGGTATTTCATTGGATATGCTGAAAGGTCCAAAGGATACAGATTCTATTGTCTATCACATAACACTAGAATTGTGGAATCAAGACATACAAATTTTCTTGATAATGACTCAATCAATGGGAGTGATCTGTCTTGAGACACAATTCTTGTAGGTTAACCTTCCACTTCAGGTTAGAGATTGGTTATCATACATAACACCCCTCAAGCTATTTTTTTGAAAATGTTTTGGGATTTCATAAAGAGTAAATATTGGTCCTTTAGAACTTTTTTCAATTATTTATTTTACTGGTTCTTTCTTTACTAGGTGGCTTTCTACCAAATTTTCAATATAATCTAATTATTTTATCCTTGTATTTTTATAGAGACATTGTTTAGTCATTGATGAGTATGTTGGTGACAAAATAGGTTAATTATATGGATTCTCTTCCTGTCTGGCTTAGATAGGTTGAGCTACATTTAAGGAATCATCCATTCCTTATAAATTGGTCCTAAATATTGTCGGGATAGAAGAGACAAAGGCTCTAACTATCTTAACGTCTACTGTTTGTGTTTTTAGATTTGATTATTCTTCTAAATTTAATCTCCTAAAAGTTGTGATGGTACTTCTTATTTCAAAGGAATGTCTTGGAGGCATTCTAAGTGGCTTGTTGAATATCAATTCAACCCTACCATCTTAGTGTTGGGAAATTTCATTTAGTGAAGTATTTCTAATTAGAGTTAGTAGAATAGGGTCTATAGCAGCTTCAAGTTTCCACCTATTAGGAAGGTTAATTTCATGTCATTGTATTGTTATTGGGATTGTAGTATGAGATCTCGAGGTATCTGAATACATAACTTTAAAGAGGATCCAATAGACTAAAGTTAGTACTTTAGATCTAGGAAGCATTTTGTAATTATAAGTATGAATTTGAAGGGTCAAAGATTGTAAAATGTTTTTATTGGTTAAAGAAACCATAAAATTTGGGTAACAATTAAAATGTATTTGACCAGTACATGACATGCCATATGTTGTGAGTGCTCGCCCTTTTACCATGTGTTAGGGCTTTGTGACCCAAATAGAGTGTTGGAGAGATAAGGGAATGTCGAGCTTAGCTCCATTCACCTTAGATAGCATCATGTTTTGGAAGTGTGTGAGCACACGTGCTACACTTTATTAGAGATAGCTATCTACTCATTAAGTCAATTGGTGTCTTTTAGAGATCCGCTTATCCAATGTATAAATAAGTTGATTATGTTTCACCTTCACCATTTTTAATATATCATATTGTAGCATGTAAAAATTTTGTTATTTGAAAATTGTTATTGCTTGACTAGATATTAGCATGCTCAATGAATTTATTTTTGTTGTATGCATGTGCACTCATTGAGCTTCAATAAGCTCACACTCCTTGCATTACCTTGCAGGCATGTAGCTCACGGGCTAGCAAGAAGGGTGGTAATTCAGTGATCCAACTCAAGGCAAATCCTTTATGTATGTGTCATGTTTATAAACCCCAAAGTGAAGGCAATGTAGGATCGTTCTAGGGGTTTTAGAACTTAGAACCAAATCTTAGACATTTTAAATAATTTTTTAACGGGTTGTAAACGGACATTATGGACTATTTAAATTTAGGATTTTAGACTTTATACTTGCTTGCTTGAATGCTTGTTTGGATGGTTTGTATTACTTGTTAGTGATAAATCTTGAAAAGAGTTACAATTCATGTCCTTAGGCTGGGTCAATTGCTAGTACTTAAGTGAACTTAGTTGCACTTTAGGATATTATTTTAGCATTTTTAGAACATTGCACAAGAAGCTTGGATGGTGCTTAAATATTATTATTTGTTACATTTAATTGCATGTGGAAGGGTTGTGTTTGGTAGTTTGGCAAGAGTAGGTTGAGGAACAAGAAATAATGGAGTGAAGGTTTGTTGGGGCAAAAGGTTGGACAGTTTGCTAACACGAATGTCGGGGCAATTCTAAGAAGACAAAGTCAACACTCAAGGCATACCAATTTCAGACCAACTATACTTGTACCAGAAAAATCAGGCTAAAAAAGAGGAGAACATAATCTTGGGTTGTTGCTTTTTATCTTAGAAAAAAGAATTTAAAAAGAGAAGAAGATAATTTTGGGTTGTTGAATAAAGAATTTAAAAAAAGGAGAAGATAAACATGGGTTGTTGGATTTACCCTAGGGAAAAAGCCTATAAAAAGCCAAAGGAGTAAATCGAAAAAGATGAATAAGAGGGAGAGATCCTTAGGCAAGAATAGAGGGTAGCGGTTAAGTAGAGACGGAGAGAGGAAGACGAAGGCAATCCCTCTCAGCCAGCACAGGACACTGTGCTGCTGGAGTGTGAACTGGACACGCGAAAGTTGTTTTCCCAAAGTTCTTCTGTTATTTCTTAATATGTTCCTCAGTGAATTAGTTTGATTGAAATGATGTTGAATGGTATTTTGGATTTGAATTTTTTTCCAATCCATGAACTAAATCTCATAAGGTTCGGATTACATGATGAAACCCTTATTTTCTTTAATGGTTGAAGCTTAGATCTGAATTAATTTACTATTTCATTCAATTGTTTTATTTCAAAATTATATGCGTGCAATCCTTAGATATAGACGATTGTGCAACATGCCCGTAAACTAATTTAATTTTGAAAAGGTTGGATTAGTTGGACCGAAACTGAATGATATGAGCAAATACTCGACAGATACTAGTAGTAGACTCTAGATAAGAGCAATGTTCATAGAAAAGGAAACAATGCAGGGTACCCTATTAAAGGCCTATAGACACATGCAAGGTAACTTAAGGTTTCTCCTCTTGAAAGAAGCAGACCACTTTAACTCTTCTGAGCAATAAGTTAAGTAAGATTTTGCCGACGCATTTCTGACACTAACGGTAGATTCTTAATAATTCCAACCTTCCATATCAACATTGTATATCCCTTATCCCCTGCTGTAGAATCTTTGCCATAACATTCTTAGTTGTTTATGTGTTCATTTATTTGTTATTCCCATAGTTATTCTCATAATTGCCATTGCATTTTTACACTGCCTTGCCATAGCATTCCCAATTATTTATCAATTACACATACTGCACATATCATTATTCCTTCAAACTAACACTGCATTCTAATTATTATTTTTGCCATAACATTAATCAAATTTCAGTATAATAACTTGACCACTTTAGTGCCTCAATCCGATCCTCATGGGAAAGATACTCACTCTTCACTTTATTACTTGATCTGATATGTATGCTTGCACAAATTGCATATCATATACACACACGACTGTTAGTTGTATTAATAATTGAATTAACTAATAAGCTTTTTCAACCAAAGGAGATCATCAAGTTGTAAGTTACGCCATTTTACCCTCTATTGACTAAATAGATATGTTAACTTAGAAAGTTTGTGAACGGTTACCTGCGAGCTGACTTAGAGTAGTGCAAGCTAGGGGTTGCAAGGTGATAGGACCTTGCTATAACATAATGTTCCCTTATTTTAAAAGTTTACTAGCTATAGTACTCGCCAAGTGAGGGGTTTGCCAAAAACCATGAGTTTGCGAGAATGAGTGTTCGCCATGTACGCTAGATTGCCAATTTAGGACAACTTGCCAGGATAGCTAGGTTTGCCAACGTGAGTGAGCACACCAAATAATTAAGACTTCACCTTAGACAATGAGTTCTCCAAAATAAGATTAGTTCACCAAGACCAAAAGACCCCACCCACTAGCATACCACCAATGGGCTTCACCAAATTTGGTAGGGTTCACAAAAATTTGGGTAATTTTCTACCTTTAAGCTCGCCAAAGTCAATTCACCAAACAATAGGGAGTTTGCCATACTATAGGGACCGTAGGGTGTTGTAATAGCCCGGTTTTAGCTAAATCAGAACCGTGGTTTTGGAACCATAAATCTGAGGTTATAAAATTTATTTTATTATTATTTTAATATTTACAACATGATATAAGATTTGTGTGAAATTTTCGTAAAGAAATTTTATCGTTTAAGTGTTTAATTCGGTAAAAAGAACTAAATCGCGTAAAGCGTAAAAATTGTGTTCTATAAGTTAAAGGCATCAAATAGCTATAGAACTTAAAAGTGAAGGTCCTTATGTAGTAAATATCCCATTTATAAGCTAGTGGATGATAGTGGAGTGGCAATTGGTGTTATTAGTAATGTTTTTAAAGGGTAAATAGGTAATTAAGTTAATAATAAATAAAACAAAGCCAAATATCATCATATTCCATCCATTTACAACCAAAAATAGGTTTTAAAATATCCATTGAAGAGCTTGACATTTGGCCATGGTGCTTTTACTCAAATAGGTACGGTTTTAACTCTATTTTTAATGATTTCTACGTTTTTATGATCATTGCAGCTAGAACTAGTTAGCCTGCGTCTTTGATTTCAAAACTGTTAAACATTTTGATAGTTTTCATTGAGGAGTTTATGTGGTTTTTGATGTTTAATGATGAAATATGAATATTTGATGTTAGATTTTTATATTTTATAAAGTGATTTTTGATGAAAATCCAACTTAGGGATTTATTTGTGAAATTTGCAAATTAATGGGTTGACATGTGAAATAAATGGAATTAATGGGATGTTAGGAACTGAGGGAAGATTTCGCCAAGCATGGGTTTAAAGAAATTATGCGTATATTGTGTTGTTTTGAAATAAGGACTAAATTGAAAAAATGTGAAATTTTAGGGGCTAAAGTGCAAAATGCCTATTTATGTGTTTTTGCTGAAATTAAATGGATATGTGATTAAATAAGTTAAATTTGAATTGATTAAAATTAAGAAAGAAAGAAATCAGAGTTAGATCGAGGAAAGTTGAAAGTTGTCGAATAGTCATTCCAATCTGTTCGTTTCTGAACGAGGTAAGTTCGTAAGTAAATAAATTTTCTTAAATTCAATTGTATATACAAATATATATGTTGTCGAATTGAACTGAGCATGGGATGACCTGTTTCGAGCTTAAATTGATTGAATTACGACGTTCAAAAACCCTTATGAACCATAGGAATAGTATTGGATACGTATGTCATGACGTTAGGACTTTCGAGGTGTGAGTTCATGTAAGACCATGTCTGGGACATTGGCATCGATACGAGATTACGTGTAAGACCATGTCTGGGATAACATGTAAGACCATATCTAGGATATGTCATAGTATGTGATATATGTGTTCCCGAGTATCTTTAACAATTTTGAATGGTTCAACGGGCAATGTTAAAACGAGTTTGAATCTGAAATTTAGCTAAATGATTCAGGTACGTATGAGGTTTATATGTTCATTGAAAAAAATAAGGTAAGTGAAGTTACTTAATGTGGTAATTTGGATTATATGACAAAAATGACTGCATATGTGTATAAGATTAGTTAAATTTGGCCTATTCTGAATTGAATTATATATGTTCTTGTGATGAATTATTTACTTATGACTTAGTAATCTTTCAAAGCCTACTTTGTGCATTTTTTTTCTATTTTATAGATATATAAAGCTAGCTCGAGTTTGTGGATCGTCAAAGAACATCGTCACACTATCGATAGCTATGTCAGTACTTTAAGAGTTTGTACCTTTGGCGTATGGCATGTATAGGCTAATTTTGATATGGTTCATTTTGATCTGTAAATATATAGCCATGCAAAAATGGCTTGATAATGATGCTAATGTTCGTGTATATTAAACCATGTAATTAGCTCATTTTGGAAGTATGTTATATGGTATGTCTTGTGTGGTGGATAGTCATATAATTTGGTTTGAGTATTGAGGTAAATGATGAATGTATTTTTTTTTACTTATGGTGTATGTTCCTATAGGTTATATGATGAATATATATATTGATCGTGTATTGGTTATTTAGGTACGATTCTAAATGGTGACTAATGACTATGTTTTAAGTATGTTTCTTTGGTTATATATATAGTTATAAGTGACATGTTGATGTTTGTATTAGGTTATGAAATAATATCTTTAGCTTAATATTGAATGGTGGAATTGGTATGTTTAGTATTTAGTTAAAGGCATGAAATTATACTAAA
>CM025250.1:6206872-6219832 GCA_013677275.1 Gossypium schwendimanii
AGGAATATATAAACTTATATTATGATTAAAAAATAAAAATAAATTATTAAGTAATTGATTATGACATATAAAATACATGTAATATAAAAACTCAAATTTGTTAGTATTATGATATATAAATATATATAAGATAAGTCTTCCACTCTACCAGATTTTAGTGTGGTGGAGCACAATCTCCAATTCAAAATTTAAAACAACTATCAATCTGCTCCACCGCAATTCTGCGTCTGGTAGAGTTGAACGATTAAAACCTTAAAAATATGGGGTAATGTGATTTAAGGAAAAAAAAAAGGGAGAAAAAGAGTAGAAACTCAACTTGGAGGCTAAGGAATAATTCTCTCAGACCAAGGGGAATTTCAAGCTTGGAAATATGAGATGAAAAAAAGACCTAGAGCGCTTGACATTAATTCGATAATTGTTTTCTCAAGTCAACATGAACTAAGCTTTATTTTTTTGGAACAATGATGGATCCTATTTTTTAGTTAATTGAATATTTTCTATTCAATTATTTCAATCTCTATTAATTATTTATTTAGTGTTGTGCTTATTTAATCTACTTGTCAAGCTACCAAGTTGTATTAATTTGATAATATTGATTTCTCTTGGAAGCGAAAATTAAGGTCTAGATCTAGATTGAATAGATAAGGAGTAACTTTAGTAGCGACAACGAAAGAGTTGATTTGCAGCTAGGGTGGGAATATACCTTATGCCTTAATCAACCCAATAGGTTTGATCATAGTGACTTCACCCAACTTGTCTACCATAGGAATATAACTAATGGGGAAGGGGATTAACTTAGCTAGATAAAGGAAGGGTATAGTTAATGTCATTTAATCTTGGGTTAGTAATTATATAGATTGAACAATTGAATGAGAGATAATTGATTAACTCAAATAGGTGAAGTTAGAGCTTCAAGATCTTTAAAAAGTAATTGAAAAGTTTAGTAATTTTCATCGTTTTAGATTAATAAAATCTCTTTAATTCCTTTAGTTTAATTTTAGTTGTAACTAGAATTTCTTGATCCAGATTAGCTAAAATTCGATAGTTGATATTTAGCAGTTTAGAATTTGGTCATCGTGAGAATGATATCTTCTTATCACTTTATTACTTGATTCAACAAGTGCACTTGTGCAACAAATTTTCATACATTAATAGTCTCAAATGTATTCTAACAAATAATGCTCCACGCTTGAATAGATTAGTGCTCTCAAGAATTAGTCCATCAATCTATTCAAGGTAAATTTACTAGTTTTAATCTTATTTTGGTATGAAAAAAGTTGTTGACGTAAGTTTGGTTTAATGATTAGTACATTTGAATGCTTTTTGGAGCATGTTAGAATAACTTAGAACTATATTTTTCTGCAATTTTGGCCATAAGTTTCAATATTGAACAAACATGCCTCGAAACATGGTTGTTATTTTGCTTTGATCCATGCATTTCAATGTTTAAGTCTTAAGACATGTACTCTTTGTCTTGAGACATTCAAAGTTTGTAGCCAAATTTAGGTATTAGGGAAACAAGTCTCAAGACTTAACCTTTGTGTCTCGAGACGAAGGATCATGTATCGATAAATTGGCCCATTTATCGAAATATAACTTGTAGATTTTATAGTTTGGGACCCTAATAAATATTGTAAGGCCTATTTGAACTTGATTTTTGTTTGTTATGACTTGTAGTTGCTTGAAATGATTTATACTTTTGAATAAAACTCAAGTTTATACTCTATGTTTGATTGATCGTTGTCGCTCCGACGTCAAATGTACTAGTCTTTATTTAATAAGGCCTCTAAACCCAATAATTGGCATTACAATATATACCGGAAACACTTTGTTATTTATTGGAAAATGTGATTTTTTTACTAAGCCATTTAAGACTGTATTAGAAAGAAAAAACTTTGACAATAGGAAAAGGAGATACAAAGAAAAAAAAGCCCCCAAAAACACAACACTCATACTAGAATACACCCCAAGACCCAACAAGAGAACACCCGAAAATACCTCACAATTCATAAAACAAACATCAAAACGACCTCAAAGCAGAAAACAAGACCACCAAGCTTAACGGAAACAACAAACTCAACAATCAGAAACAAAGACTCAAACCATCATTGTAGTTAGGCACCCCAACCATCTCGTACATACCAGAATTGCCTCCACACTTTAGTAGTAAAAGTTTCTCGAGGTCTATATAATCCATAGCAAGATCAACAAAAAAAATCATTGTCGATAAGCACCTCAAGACAAAAGCACTATAGTAAAAAAAGACCGCAAAGAACCTAGCTCACACTCCAAATTTAATCTTCTCTCTTCAATTTCTACTAAGTCCTTATTAAAAGTCTCTTAACGTCTGTGTAATCGACAACAAGATCAACAAAACAAACCATTGTTGATAAGCACCTCAAGACAAAGCACCTTATTATAAAAACCACTGCAAAGAACTTAGCTAACACTCCATATTTAATCTTCTCTCTTCAATTTCTACTAGGTCCTTATTAAAAGTCTTTCAATGTCTATATAATTGACAGCAAGATCAACAAAACAAACCATTGTCAATAACCACCTAAAGACAAAATACCTTATTAAAAAAAACTGCAAAGAACCTAGCGAACAGTCCAAATTTAATCTTCTCTCTTCAAATTCCATTGATCCAAAAACCCAATTTTTTTCCCAAGGCCCCATGCCTTCACCACGTCCTAAAACTTGAAATTATTATTTACAATTACTTGCAACATCATCTTTCAATTAGGTTTTTCACAACTAAGGAATAGATAAAACAAGTAGTAATAATACATGATCATTAGTCTTTTGATCTTCAATCCCATGGTTGTCACCGTATTGGTACATGCATTGAGCAATCCTTACTAGGTTCAATGCAATATGTTTAAACGGAAGAGATAAGGGGGATTGAGACATTAGATATTCTCCATTCATCCTTTTCCATGTTGCATCAATTAACTTCTTTACATGCTCATGAGCTTCCACTTCAGAACAACCAGTTTCATGCATGTAACATTGGATAGATTTGGGGACATCACCTCTTTTAAGTTCATCCTAATCAACCAAATCCATGCGAAGAACAAGTATTAGATATGCGAATCAAACAAAAAACAATGAACTAAGGAGTGTGCATATATTGCATACCATTGATGTCCCAAGATCATCAGCAAGTCGGAAAATTATGGCCGAGCAATAAATTAGATTGGAATCTTCCTTCCAGTACTCCAAGCACTCCTTTGTTGTTGGATTTGGTGAGGGAAAAATATGCGATAGCACTAAGGGAACCGCAATAGAAATCCATGCATTATCCATATACTCGTTTAATGTTGGTATGTATCCACTGTAATACCACTTTGCCTCCACTAAGTAAGCTTTGCATAACTCTGCCCACTGAATACATGAGAACTCTATTTTAATATGTAAAATTAAAGGAAATAGTTATGGATCAAAACAAAGATCTGAGCTTAGTACCGCTTTCTTCAATAAAGGAATGGTATGAAATCCATGTTCCTTGTGATTATCAAATGCTATTTCGTTTATGGAGTTGTAAAGAGCAAAGAAACATATCTTCATATATTCTGGGAGAAGCTCCATTGCATTTATATCCCATCTAAAATATTAAACACAATTTAAAAAGGTTCTTGTCTATAATTAATTTAGATTTGGACTTTTTGATACCAACCTTACCCAATCACTGAAGTGGGGGACAAGAATATTAAACTTTAGAAAATTCATATCATACCTCTCAACAGCTTGAGTGAAGAGCTCTAACTCATCCAATGTACCATACACATCATACACATCATCAATACTTGTTATTAATGATATAACCTTTGTTAGAGTTCTTCTAAGGTTCCCAAAATGAGGATCAAATGCAATGCCTACTGTCCATAGAAAGTTTTCCATTAACATGTCTCTTGCAAAGGGTAGCTTTTCTCCCAGACCTATATCCCTCCACCACCTGCACAATCGTTTCATCTCAAAAGATTAGCTGACAAATATATGTGTGTGTGTATTTAATTAATAAAATTCCATTCTTTGTTAGACCATGGATGCACTTACTTGGAAGCGTATATTAGATCATCCTGGTACACTGCTTGCACAATATTAAAATCCAATTTAGCGAGCTCCAAAAGAATAGGATTTCTTTTCTCTCTTTTCTCGTACACATCTATAAACCACCTGGCTTCTAACCTGGACACCCTCCAATGTAGAGGAAGTTCCAGGGCATGCTCCACTAGCATCTTAACATATTCATCTAATTTCTTTTGCTTCAGAAATTGCTGAAGCTGTTTAGCTGCGAAATGCCTTGCAGTGTCTAAGATACCTTCATCCTCCATGGAAAGGTGTGAAGCTTCATACAAGTTTAGAAACCCTTTGCAGTCCTCACAAAGACTCGACTTGAAATTCCCCATCTCGTCCATGAAACCGGAGAAAACCTCTGCACGTATAGAAAATTTTATATGTTTATTACTATTACTATTTTTACAGCAGTTTGTTTTAAACAAAAGCTCTGCACTTCTTACCTTGAGTTACATTATAACCATGCTGCCTTAGGAGTCTAAATTCAAGTGCTGTAGCATATAAGTTGCCTTCCTTCCATAAAGCCTTGCTCTGATCAGCCCTTATATGGATATCCTCCAAAATCCTCTTGGTTTCATCCTGAAAATGATAAGATAAACCGAGCCTCTGCAAGGTATCGATCAGCTCAAGCTTCTCTAAAGGGTCCACAACTTTCTCGAGCATCATTCTCACTTCGCCCAGAAGTCTGATTTCTTGTTCATTAAATGATTCCCCCTGGATGGGTAGTAAATATATTCTCAGCTTGGATAAAATATAAGTTTTGTAACTTCAAAGTAATTGGCGTGCAAATGTTCAGTTCTAAGTTTTAACTACTTATTACAACATGAAGCAATGTAAATAATATAAATATACCAGATAGTCACTCTTGAGCGACTGAATATAATCGTACTCCCAAGTAGGAGGATGGTAATTAGCAGACCGTCTAACAATTTTTTGATCTGAATCATTGGCTTTAGCAACAGATTTGGAGGCTCGAACAACACTCAAGTTGTTGACATTTGATCTGTTGGAGGTGCCTTTCGTATGCAATCTGATGAAACTGCTGCTAGGAACTGCAGTTAGGAGACTAAGGGCCATGAAAAAGCTCCACTTAGGCAATTTCAAATGAGTGACTCAACTTTAGAGCTTAGCTGTACTTTACTTTCAGAAAAGAAAAAAAAAGATTCAACTTTCTGCAAAAACCGACGCATGCCACCATGTATATATAATCAGTTAATGCTATTTTCTTTTTACTATATTTAGAAGTCAAATTGACTTTTCAAAGTCTTTTTAACTTCTCAAAACCAAATAAAGCTTGAAGGCAAGAGTTGCCGTACAATTTGGCTTAGTAACGTGGCAGGTTGGTGATGATTACATAAGGATTTAGATGAAAATAATGATAAATTTACTGGAAGTTCCATAAAACACTAGATAATTATGGCTTGCAAGCTAGTAATCTTATCTTTGATTAAGTTGATTAATTATGAATGTGGCATGAGTTTAAGCATACTTATCCATAAGCTAAAACGGTTTAACCAAGCCTATAAATATGTAAGCATAATGTGTATAGAAAGAATAAGACGTGTGAGTAAAAGAAGAAAAAAAGAGAGTGTAAGATAGAAAACTAGCAGCAACTAGTACAGAGAGAAAAAAAAATTATTTGTATTGTGTAATATTTGTGTGTAATAAAATT
Source organism: Gossypium schwendimanii (assembly GCA_013677275.1). Lineage (NCBI taxonomy): Eukaryota > Viridiplantae > Streptophyta > Magnoliopsida > Malvales > Malvaceae > Gossypium > Gossypium schwendimanii. The sequence continues at coordinate 6,212,625 of CM025250.1, forward strand.
ATTTTTCAGTTATTAATTGTCCATACACTTCCAACAAGTGGTATTCGAGTTAGGTTCGTGTCGACATCACAATGGGAAACATGATTCAACTGCCGATCCTGAAATCGACAAAGACAATTTATGGAAATTGGAGCATTCAAATGAAGGCTTTGCTTGATTCTCAAGATTGTTGGGCTGTTGTTGAAGAAAGATATGTCGAGCCCGAAAATGCAGCTGTCGAAGTGGTTTTGACAAACGAGGAAAAAAGAGCATTGAAAGAAGTTCGTAAAAAAAGATAAGAGAGCGTTTTTCTTTATTTTTCAAAGTGTTCATGAATCAACCTTTGAAAACATTTCAAATGCAAATACATCAAAGGAAGAATGGGGGATTTTGCAAAAAATCCCTTCGAGTGGAAAAAGCAAAAAAGCTACACTTACAAACCCTTAGAGTCGAATTTGAGATGTTGAAGATGAAAGTTTCAAAAATTGTTGATGATTATGTCACCCGAGTGAAAGTGGTGGTAAATGAAATGAAAAGGAATAGAGAAAATTTTGATGACGTAAGAGTAATAGAAAAAAGTTTGTGGTCATTACCACAAAAATTTGCTTATGTGGTTGTTGCCATTGAAGAATCAAAATATTAATCACAAATATCAATCGAAGAACATGTGGGTTCCTTCCAAGCCTATGAGCACAAAATCAAGCAAAATGATGATACTGGAAATTTGGAGCAAGTCTTGCAAAGCAAGTTGTCCTTCAATAAAAGTGGATCTAGTAATAGTTTTGCACAAGGTTCAAGCAATCGTGGAGGATATAGAGGTGGATGAGGAACACCTAGACGAGGCAATCAATCATATGGTAGAGGCCAAACAAATGAAGTGTATCAGACATCAATTCATGGAAGAGGAGTTCGAGGCTGAGGCCAAGGTTGAGGTAGAGGTAGAGGTAGTTTTCAACAAGGAAATAAATCTCAGATACAATGTTATAATTGCAATAAATATGGTCATTTTTAGTTATGATTGTAGACTAACTCCCAAGATGGAGGAGAGAAATCATGTAGCAACAATTAAAGAAGAAGAAAACGTGGAATCTAGTATATTCCTCACTTATAAAGAAAGTGAAAAATCAAATCAAAATATTTTGCATCTTGATAATTGTGCCAGTAATCACATGTGTGGTCAAAAGACTTATTTTTAGAGTTGGACAATAATATTCATAGACAAGTAATGGTTGGAGATAAATTGCACACCACGATCATAGGTAAATGAAAAGTTACAATTACACAAAAGAATGGAGAAAAGAAGTGAATATTAGATGTATATTGCGTACCAACTTTAAAAAAAAACATCATCAGCTTGGGAAAGCTTCTAGAAAAAGGATATCAAGAAAATATGATGGATCACACGCTTTCCCTAAAAAATAAAAGTGGTGAATTTATTTCCCAAGTTGATATGACGAGTAATCATTTGTTCACTATTGTATTGACTATGGAAAGGTGAAGTGTACGAACAATGCAATCAAATATGATTTATGGTTGTGGCATTTAAAGTTTGGACATCTTGGATTTTTTGGTATAAAACTAGAGTCAAAAGAAAATATGGTAAATGGATTGCCAGAAATTAATCTTCTTGATCAACTGTGTGAAGCTTGCATTAAAGGAAAACAACACAGACAAAGTTTTGAAGTTAGAAAATCTCGACGAGCTAGGAGACCATTAGAGATTGTGCAATGCGACATAGCAGGTCATTTTGATATACCATCACTTGGTGGAAACAAGTACTATCTTTCTTTAATTAATGATTTTAGTAGAAAAAGTTGGATATATCTTTTTAAAAGAAAATCAAAAGCACTTGACAAGTTTATCGAGTTCAAAGCTATGGTAGAAAAATAGAGTGGACATTATATTAAGATACTCAAAACTGATAGAGGAGGTGAGTATACTTCAAAGCTATTTGAAAACTTCTGCAAGAAGTACAGGAACATTCACTAGTTCACAAATGCGTACACATCACAACAAAATAGAGCCACTAAAAGAAAGAATTGCACTATTTTTTATATAGCAAGAAGCATGGTTAAAGGTAAGCATTTACTAAGAAATTTCTAGGCTGAAGCTGTTCAATGTGTTGTTTATTTGTTGAACCGATGTCAACAAAAAGTGTGAAATACAAGACGCCAAAATGAAGCCTGGAGCAATCAAAAGTCGTAAGTTGGACATCTCAAGATTTTTGGATGCATCACATATGCTCATGTTCCTGACCAAATGAGAAAGAAGCTCGATGACAATAAGTGAAATGTATTTCCATTGATTATGGAAAAAGAAGCAATGCATATAGACTATACAACCTTCTTAACAATAAAGTTAATATTTCAAGAAATGTTAAATTTGATGAAGCTGATTACTTGAGATGGAGCGAAAAAGAAAAGAAAATTGAAAGATTATTTTTTAATGATGACAACGATGATGACTTCATCAATCAAGATGAACAAGGTGGTGATCAAAGCCCTCCACCAAGTCCTATTGCAACAACCCTTACAATATTGTCATCACCAATCAACAGCAGTATTAGTAGCTCGGAGGAAACAACTACAAGAATACGTAGTTTACACGATATTTATGATGTCATAGAACCCATAGAAATGATTATTAATTATTCCTTATTCTATTTAATGACAGAATATGATCCAATAAAATATGAAGATGCAATTGAAGATGCAATTTAAGATGTCAAATGGAAGAACACAATGGATGAAAAAATTGCAGCAATAAGAAGAAATGACATGTGGGAGTTAACAAGTCTACTAAAAGGACATAGTCCAATTGGATTCAAATAGGTGTACAAGACGAAGACCAACAATGGAAAAAAGGTGGAGAAATACTAAGCAAGACTAGTTGAAAAAGGCTACAAGCAAAGACATGGAGTAGAATATGATGAAGTATTTGCTCCAGATGCCAACATTGAAACTATAAGGCTTTTCACGACAATTGCAGCACAAAATAAATGGAGGGTTTATCAAATGGACGTAAAGTTAGCATTCCTTAATGGCTACCTAGAAGAAGTTTACATCGATCAACCACTTGGATATAGAAAACAAGGACAGAGAGACAAAGTCTATAGCTTGAAGAAAGCTTTATATGGACTAAAGCAAGCCCCGACAGCATGGAACATAAGAATAGATGAATACTTTTAGAAGCACGGGTTCATGAAAAGCCCATACGAGCGTGCCCTATATACGAAGAAAAATAGAGTTGGGTACATCATGATCGTGTGCTTATACATGGATGATATTATTTCATGGGAAACAATCCAGGTATGTTCAATGACTTTAAGAAAGCTATGACTAAAGAATTTGAAACGACAGATATTGTAACACCCTCTGATTCAATGATTTGATTGCCGAACTAAGGTGTTACCGAAGGACTTAAAACAATACGCAACTATAAAAACAAAGGGGTTTCATTGAAAAACTGTCTAATATAAAAGCAATGATGTGAACTCGCTACTTTGCGGATTTTAATTTGAAGGCATAAACCACAACAAAAATAAGAGCGCAGATTGTACATAATTGAAGTCACTTTTTGGTTGAGTCTTCTAGGATCCGCAAGAACCTAAAACTTCTTGAAATGGAAAAGAAGAGACTAGGTAAGTTCAAAATGAATTTAGTGAGTTTCGAAAATAAGCAACAACCTTCCAAGAAAAAGTTTCAAGGTTTGAAGTTCATTGTTGCTTGATGGCGGACATTGTCCGCTCCTTAGTATAATTCAATGGAGAATACCATACTCGTTAGTAACAGTTTACGTACAGACACTTTTCTTACTAAGCACAGTTCTCATGCAAAATTTTACGTAATACACACATACTATGTGTGGATAGTTCGTGGACCCTTCCTTCTGTTAGCTTATGATCCATTCAACACCTCGAAGAGCTACAATTCCAATATCACGATATCACTCTGTAGAGCCAGTATTTCATTTATCCAACCGAACCTCTTTAAATCCTCCATGTTAATTCAAACACCTACGTGTTTCCTCGCAAGGCCGAGTTCATTCACCAATCTCGATTTGCATTTACATGCCATACTGGAGGCAAATCACATACCATTTCAATATTTTGTGCATTTCTCCCAATACAATCACACATCCACGATTTACCTCTATTACCCCCTTTCACCATCCCAGATATGGAGCTTGAGCACCAAGGAAGGAATATCAACTTTAATCATACATGCACATTCATTTAAGTTTACTAACTGAAACTTGTTATCATGAGAATACATATGCAACGTAACACAACAATATTTTACAATGCATTATGACCTTCGCTCCACAAGACTAATCTACTACTGGAAACAAACAATATTTAGAATTAACCACACTTAAAATTTTAAGGATTTTACCTGGACAGACATCACTTAGTTGAGTTTATTCATTTATTGTTATACACAAAAGTGAAAAGGAACTCATTAGAAAACTTTAGGGTAAGCTTTATCTACTATACGAGTTCTTTCCCTTTCGCACTAAGGTCTTCTCCCGAATTTTTAATGAAAACAAAAGGATCAGTAACATGCAACAATTATTTAGAAGGAAGTTTTCTTCACTCTAAAACTTTTGGTGAAAATCTATATAACCGATTTTAGCTAGCCTTTCAATTCCTATATTAAACTAAATGACTTAAGAGATTACCAGCAATTAGCTTGAAAAGGGTAGTTTCTAAATGAGCTATGGTAACTGGTTCCTCCTTAGGAAATGGAGAATATTCTAAATTTTCTCTAGAGGAAATAATACAGATGAAAAGAAGGAAAATAAAGTCTCTCATCTTTTAAACTTGTGCCTAAATATATAAGAGATTTAACCCGTATCCCACACTGATCAGGATCCCTAACCATTATTCCTCCATACACGATTCCACTAATTAATCACCTTTATCGAGACTAACCAGGTGTCATGCAAAATGAGACTCTTCCCTTCCTAAGATTGGACACGTATCTATTACGTGTCCCACTTACTATGGTTTTCTAAAACGAATTAATAAGTACACAATTTAACTCATAATTTGACAGGTTCGCTAGTGAAATAACTCACCGAACACAAGAGTTTGCCAATCGCCAGAGTCCTCCAAGTGCGAATTAAGAGTCTGCAATATGGCAGAACACAACGAACAATCTGAATAAATTGTGCCAATATTACAACTAGTCTATTCCTACAAATTAAACTAGTTCATACACAATTCCCTTATCATACCACTAAGTTAACGGTCCAAAATGTTGATTTGAAAACTTAGGGTTTGACGGATATTGATGAAATGTCATACTTTCTTGGAGTCGAAGTGAAACAAATGAAAGATGGAATATTTGTCTCAGAAAAAGTATGTAAAACAAACTCTAAGAAAATTTAGAATAAAGATTGCAAGCCGGTAGCCACACCAACACAACCAGGCATGGTATTAAGTGTTGGTTTGTCTAGAGAGTCTTTAAATCCAATGGTGTTTAAAAGCATCATTGGAAGTTTAAGGTACTTGACTATCACACGGCATGATATCATGTACGTAGTGTGAATAAATAGTAGATACATGGATAAGCCAAAACAAGATCACCTGATTGCAACAAAGAGAATTTTGAGCTATGTAAAATGTATGATGGATCATGGTTTAATTTATACACAATTACAAAGTTCAAAATTGGTTGGCTATTCAGATAGTGGTTATGGTGGTGACTTGGATGATCACACAAGTACATCTAGATATTTATTCCATATTAGCTCTACGACATTTTCATGGTCATCGAAAAAGCAACAAACAGTAGCCCTTTCAACATATGAAGCAGAATACATGGTTGTTACAATGTGCACGTGTCAAGCAATTTGGTCCAATCATAATTTATGTTGACAACTAGTCCACAATATCTCTTGCAAAGAATCCAGTGTCTCATAGTCGAAGCAAGCATATCGACATAGAATAAAAATGTAGAGTTAATTTACAATAGAACGAAAAACCAATTGGCAGGTATTTTCATGATACCATTAAAAGTAAACATTTTCATAAACTCAAAGAAAAGCTTGGAATGAAAGGTCGATTTAAGGGGGAGTGTTAGATTTCAAACCGACTTCTGAAAGCCAATAAAGCTTCAAGCCAAGAGTGGTTGTACAATTTGGCATAGCAATGTGGTAGCTTGGTGATGATTACTTAAGGACTAAAATGAAGATAATGATAAATTTGCTGGAAGTTTCATGAAAAATTAAAGGATAAGGATAATGGATAATTATGGCTTGCAAGGTGACAACCTTATCTTTGACTAAGTTGACTAGAATAAGTGGTGTGACTAAAAGAAGAAGAAGAATAAAAAAGAGTGTGTGTGAGATAGAAAACTAATACTAGCTATGACCACCTCCGGAAGTGCTAACATCCAGAGTATGAATATTGCTGCAAAGATAGATTAATGAGGCAGTATCCACAAGTATACGAGTCCAGTTGTAATATAGTTACAACGGAGTAGGTGAGTACTCCGAGGATCGTACCCAAGGGAGGCAAGTACTAGATGTAACAGCCCGAATTTTGGGCTAGTTGGAATAGTGGTTTCGGGACCACAAATTCGACGAGAAAAAAATTATTTTTATTATATTTTTATGGTCTATGATTTCACAAAATAATTTTGTAAAAATTTCGTTTGAAAATTTTACGTTTGGGCACTCAATTTAGCCAAAAGGACTAAATTGTAAAAGTGCAAAAGTTGAGTTCTACATGTTAGAAGTGTCCAATTGTTATGAAATTTTAAACTGGAGGTCCTTAAATGGTAATTAGACCATTGGTTAACTTGTTGGTGAAAAATTGACAAGAGATAAGTGAAATAGGAAATTTTTAAGTTGGGGGCATTTTGGTCATGTAGTAATTAAAAGAATTAAAAAGGCCAAAATAGCCAAAAATTTGTCCATCTTCTCCATGGTGAACAAAATCAGCAAGGGAGAAGCCATATTTAGGGTTTTCAAACTTCCAAGCTCTATAGTAAGTGATTCCAAGCCCCGTTTTTAATGTTCCTTACGATTTTAGAGTATTGGTAACTTGATTTAGCTTATTCTAGCAATAATTTAATCTAGGGTTCATATTTGAAAAAATATCCATAGGTGAAATATGTTTATTTTGATGTATTATAGTAGAATATAAAGCTTGAAATTATGTTAAATAACTTTTGCTAGCCGATTTTAAGTGAAAACGAGTAAAACGACATAATCGGTAAAAA
>CM025250.1:6219932-6236735 GCA_013677275.1 Gossypium schwendimanii
CTCCGTCACCGCCATAGATTTTCTACCACCCCACCATCAGTTTCCCCTTTTGCCCTTCCCTTTCCTTTATTTAATTATTTCTTTATTTCTTTATCTTTTATTATTTTGTTTATTTGTTTTTATTTTTTTCTATTTTGGTAGTTATCATTTTTTATTGTTTTCTTCTCATTTTTTGTATTAAGCAGTATTATTTATTTATTTATTTTTAATTAATTTTATTTTTGATTTTATCATTATTTTAGTGTTATGTTTTTCCTTTCTTTTATGTCCTTATTCTTTCGCGTTCCACTATTCTTGCTATTCTTGATTATTCATTTTTATTATTGTTCATTATTAGTTTTATTTCTTCTTTCTACGTTTTTGTTTGGTATTCGCATTCTGCTTATTAGTTTTATTATATTCAAAGTCAATTTCTTTATTAGTCTAATTGTTGAGTTTAACTTCAATTTTTATTTCCTATTAGCTTGCATCTATTATGTTGGTTCGTCCATTTAGTTTATTTGATTGCTTTATTGTAGATTTATCATGACGAACACTCATAGCAAGTCCAAAGTCATCGTCTCCGCTTCAAAAAAGCGGAAGACCCCTAGCACGACTTCCTCTTCGAGCGCCTTTGTCAAGGCCCTCCACCCCAATGTTTGATTTTCAGCGGGTCCTCAGGAGGAATTATTTCAGTTACCTCGACTATGACCACTCGGCTTAGGCCAATGTATTGATTGGGCCACTTTGGAGCAGGTCCAATTAGCTAATCATGTACGCATCTTTATTGCCACAGCCTCGTGGGACCAGTTCTTCTCCATCATCAAGCCCATATACATGGAGTTGACTTTAGAGTTCTGCTCAACATTTACTCTCTACCATATAATAACGAATCATGATGAGCTGGGCACCATCACTTTCTGACTCGGTGGCCTGGTGCACTATATGAGTGTCCCTAAGTTCAGAGTTGCTTTAGGACTATACACTAAGGAGTTTATAAGTGTCGAGAACTTCCTCCGCCTACATCGACACATCCACTACTCACCATCTAGTTGTTGGGCAAATCTTACAGCGAGTACGACACATTATGACGCGAGTCGCTTGAAGGTAAATTCTCTCCCTCCGGCTTTACGGTACATTCATACCCTTTTATCCCATACTTTGACCGGTAGAAGAGAGAGCACTGGAGTAGTCAATACTACCGATGCATATTTTTTATGGAGCATGGCTACTGGGCATGTTTTTTATTTAGCTTACTTCATCGCCCTTGCTTTTCGCCATCAGATAGACTGCAATAGGAAGGGTCTTATTTGTTTAGGCCCTTATGTGACTCGACTAGCTTGATACTTTGGTTTCCTCGATACACCAGAGTAGTCCTCTATGCTTACACTCGTCGGTCAGATGTCCCCACAGGGAATATCGAGCATGACCCATATGAGGATGATTGAGCAGCTTCGTGGAGTGGATCCTCCTCAATACCAATTATTTCATTCTAAGTCTCAGAATGCACCCGAGGACTTCACTGATGATGTCCCTTTCTATCACGAGGACTCACCTCATCCTCCACCTTCAAGTCACCATCCCGCTTCTTCTAATGCTGCATTAGAGGACCTCTTCGAGCAGTTCACTCACTTCGAGTAACACTACCTTCAGAGGTTCGATGGTATTGACGTGACACTACAGCAGATCTATCAACACCTCCACATCTCTTTTTCGGCACCGGCCTACAAATGCCTCCGATGATGAGGATCATTGATTTTATTTATTTTCTTTTTAATTTAATTTAATTTTATGTTTATTTCTATTTTTAGTTGTTTTGCTTTATTTTTATTTTTTTGTACTTCTTTTAATTATTATCTTTTAAACTATATTTTTATGGTTGTTTCTACTTAAGTTTTAACCCCTTAATCTTCTTCACTATTTGAGTTTATTTTCTTATTAGTTTGCTCGGAATCATGCACGACACCTAGGTTTGTCTACAATTCCGCTTTTCACCATTCTGGCAATTTCATCCTATCTTCAGGGTAGTTTCAATTTTCACCATTGAGGACAATGTACATCTTAAGTATGGGGAGGTTATTTATATAATTATTAGAAAATCCTTGAATTATGTTTTGTGTTTAAGTAATTTTCTCATACTTCTATTAGAATTAATTTTTATCAATTTGGGATTTTTATTGATGTGTTTTGGATTAAATTCATAGCTATTTGTGCATTGGTTGTTTAAAACTTTAAGGCATGAAAAAATCAAACATGATAAGTTTATTTTCAGAATTAAAAATTTTAGGTTATTTCCCTAAATTGAAGTATTACCTTGAAGTTTTAAATTTACAAGTCTGACATCAAAAACCATAATTTATTGTGAGATTTTGAGCCTTTAGAGCATACATTTTTCTTGCTCACTTTTATTATTGTTTATGAGTGTGTCAATTTTATTTGTTATTCTAGAACTTGCTTCAATTATGCATGTTGAGACCACACATTTGATTTGATATGCTGAGATGATAAAGATGCTTAGGTTTTAACCCATTTATCCCATAAAAAGCCTACCTACATAATTAACCCTTAGTGAACCCTATTGAGCCTAACACACCGTTTCTTGATTTACCCATTAATGTTAACCCATAACTCAATTTTTTTTTTGCTCGTTGAGAATTTTTCCCGTTTTATTGATTCCTTTTTTATCGAGATTTGATTTGGTTAATTGCCTAATTAAACTCCTTTGTTTAATTTGCTAAATTAATTCTTATTGTAAAAAAAAGGAAGAAGAAAATTGAAGAAAATATATATACTGATTATTATTTAGTTCTATGTTAGTTGAGCTTGAACAGTTAAATTCATATTTTGAGATGAAGCTCGTTTTATTCTTGAATAGTTTTCTATTGATGTAATTGTTTTTAATTCAGCATTTGTTTATGTTTCTAGTTTGCTACTTTATCAATTCGATCTCGATTTTAACCATCTTTTTCAGTCTTTCTCCACATCTTTAACCTAATCCACATTACAACCTCTTAAAGACCTTTTGACTTGTGAATCATCTCATTTTATAGTGGTGGAGATTTGATTTTCATGCAAGCTTATGGTAATGACTTTTCATGTTTCACTATCGAGTGCTTATTCTTAAACCTTAAACGCTTTGAGTGATTTGAGTGAATCTTTAGTGAGGATGTTGATTCTTGTCGATTGTGAATTAAAGGTATTTACTTAGATTAGGGGAAATACCTATGTTTTCATGCTTTAAAAATGTTTGACTTGGATTGTTTAAATCTTTAATGCTCTTTTAGTTGAATTATAAATGTATGATTATTTTTGAATTATGACGAAACATCATTGATGAGAATTATAAGTTGAGAAAGATTAATTTTAATTGTGAGTTGAGGGTTTTGCTTAAGGACAAGCAAACGCTTAACTGTAGGGATATTTGATAAGCTATAAAAGTAACATGTTTTAATCTCATTCTTAATGTGTTTATGATGATTAATTATGTAAATAAGTGAATTTGATGTTCTTAATCCTTTAAATTCATGTTTTTATACATAGGAGAGCATTTCGGAGCGAAAAGAGTGAAAAACAAGCCAAAATCAGACTAATAGAGTTGTTTCTAGGATCCACATGGCCTAGGCATTTCCATACGGGTGGCCACACGCCCATGTGATCCACACAGGTTGTCCACACACTCATGTGCCAGCCCGTGTCGATATTGCACCCTGTTTACAAAATACATGAAAAAAAACCCAATTTTTAGGCTTTCTGAGAATTCTAAAGTCTATAAAAACCAATTAAAAGAAGATCTAAGGGCACACTCAGAGAAGATTGAAGAGAACACTCAAAGATTGCCATCGGAATCAACTCAGAAGTAGATTTCCTTTAAGATCGAAGATCTCCATTTAAATTCCTTCAAAGTTTTATTGAGTTTCTTTATGTCTTGTTGTTGTCCTAACTTTGAGATGTTTCTATTTAGGATTATGAACTAAATTATCTAGATACCCAGGGAAGCTGAAACCTTTGATGAATCTTATTATTTGATTTCTGATTTACGCAATAAATATTTAATTCTTGTTCTCAATTATGTAGGCTTAATCCTTGTTTTAATATTTCTGATATATTAATTCAAGTTTAATGTGCTTATTTTTGTGGAGAAAAAGTCTCTGTTTAAGAGTAGATCTAGCATAGTTGAGTGGAGTTGCATGCAATACTAGAAATAGGATTACATAAATCTATCAGCTTAAAGTCAAATCTAATAAGGGAATCTATAGATCGAGTTAATGCGACAATAGGGGTCTTAATTAGAGAGAGATTTCAATTAATCAACCTAGATTCATTTGTTCTTACTCTCGAAAGAGATATTAACATAATTTAGGGATTTCTACGGATCAAGACACAAGTGAATAAATCGTTTAATTCAGACTCATAATAATAGGTGAAGTCTAAGTGGATTCTTTCCTAGGTATTGTCTTTCTCATTGGTTGTCTTCGATTATTTTCCCATTTCATTCTCTATTACGTTTGTAGTTAGATTAGATTAGTAAATTTAGAATAAAAATAATAACTTCAATTCATCGGCTAAATAATAGAAAAAATAGTAATTACTAGTACTTTTAGTCCTTGTGGATACAATATTCCCAACTCACCATAGCTATATTATTGTTCAATAGGTGCGCTTGCCTTTGTCATAATTATAGTTAGTTTAGTGACCATCAGTGTCCAAATCAGTCATTTAATGACTATGTTCCAAAAGCAAAGCAGTCGAACTTTCCCCAGTTACATGGAAAACAATCATCGGAGAGATGGGAAGGAACATGTAAATGTGATCGCCTTGTGATTAGGGAAGACAATTGAAAACTCGAAAGAGCCCATCCATGAAGAGGAAAATGTTCCTGAAGAGGTAGAAGAACCTAAGGGGTGAGGAACTCAAGCACAATGAGCCTATCGAGGAGATAGCCAAATTGAAGTCTAATCTTGTCATCGAAAATTTGAGCACAACAGAGGTATCATTCCCAACAAGATTAAAGGAAAACAAAAAAGGGGACAAGGTAGGTTTTATACATTTTATCAATTTATTTATATCGCTAAATGTTAATTTTTCACTTTTGGAACTTATTGATAAAATCTTGAGATATGTCAAATACCTTAAGGAAATGATAGCACAACATAAGAAAATGAAAAAGGGCGAGCACATTGATATTGATGTCTCATGTAGCGCTTTAATTGCTAAAAGGATACACTTGAAATTGAAAGATCTAGGTAGTTTTACGATTATAATAGAGATAAGGAATTGGATTTTATCAAGATCCTTTGTGATTTAAAGGCCAACATAAATTTGATGCCCCTATCGAGTTAAAGTAAACTCAGACTCGAGGAATTAAAAAATACCTCGATACCTAAAAGGTGTACTTGAGGATGTATTGGTCAAGGTACGAGGATTCATAATCCATGTCGACTTTGTAGTCTTTGACTTTGAGGAAGATTGGGAAATCCCCATTCTGTTGTGTAGGCCAAGGCCATTTCTGGCCACTTCTAAATTGACAATTGATCTCAAATGAACGAGCTAATTATAAAAATTGATGATGAGATAGAAGTGTTTAAATGTGGTCGTGATTCCCAAAATGAGGAATTATTTAAGGAGGAATGTTTCTAGTTGTATTGGTGTAGGTAAACGAATTGCGAAAGAATGAGACAAATGGTGAGATCCTGATAGGAATGGAATCAATTGGAAGGTCTGGGGTGGTTCTGAATGATAATTAAAGTCAATGGTGAAGTTTAGAGAATTGTCAAACAAGTCTGGTAGCATGACATAATTGTTAAACCATTGAACTTTAATAAATTTGTAAATATTGTAAATTAGTTTTAATTTTTCATTTTTAGTTAAATTTTAGATAAATATTCTGTAATTGCATATTAAAATTAGGAGTAAACATGTTTCCGGACACAATGGGACAAGAAGAACCTAAACGGGGACAAAAATAGATGACCACAGGACTCTCACACATCCTGAAGGGTTAGAAGCAAAGTAGTATCGCACCATGCATAGGCTATAGAACGACACAAACACTTCAAAGCAAAAGTAAGCAATGTTAAAGGGTCGTGTTGCGCTATGCATAGGCTATGGTGCAACATATGCACTTCAAAGGTAAAATGGGGGATGTTAGGGCGTCGTGCTGCACCATGCACGAGCTATGATTTAGCCAAAATTGGGTCATTTAAGGCTTAAAGCTCATTGGAAGTTTAGTTATACCCACCATTTGTAGGCATGAAAACACACATCACATACACCCAAAGAAGAGCTAACGCCCTTATTTAGTCTTTGTAGCTCTTCCCCAAGATTTAGCTTCAACTTTTCGCATTCCCTACCTCCGATTTCTACAAGTTCTCTATTTCTCTTTTTTTTCATAGTTTTCTAGTTTTTTCTTCTATTTCATATTTTTGTTCCACATCGATTGACGACCGAATTTCGTTAGAAACTACCCAAGGTTTTGTGTTTTCACCTTATTTTACATAAATTTTATCAGTTGAATTGTTGTATTTTGCTTTAATTCAAAAAATGGCACTAACAAAACAACAACACACCACTCAAACACGGAGCAATATCAATGCTTATCACTTCCATAGCCGGGAAGTCGAAAGGTTCTACATCCAAATGAGTGGGTGTTTGTTTATTCAGGAACGTGGGTTCAATCCTACCATATCTGCTTGTGGTGACATTTGGGATTTCGTGCAAGACCACCGTTAGAACAATTTTTGCGTAACCCTGACCAAACCGGTGATTGACACCATTGTTTACGAATTCTATGCCTCCCTGAAGGATAGGGAGAACCGCAAGCAACGAGGTGAAATGATCACTTGCATCACTGTTAGGGGCAAAGAAGTGCCAATTGCACTTGTGAGATTTGTCGATATTACGATGCCCCGTATTATACCTATGATCATTTAAAGACTTTAGATTTATTTACATTTGAGGATTTTAATATGGAGGGTATAATTGATCACCTGATGGCGGGATGTGGCAAGTGGATCACTATGCCAATACCGTGCTACCCCTCAAATTTAACACTACCATTATGTTTTCAATGGAAAACATGTGGGTGCAATTAATTTGCACCCACCTGGCACCGACATATAATGCTTTTGATGTTTCCACATATCAAATAGTTATGCTTTATTCTATTTTACAAATAGATGAGATTTGCAACGGCCGCTAGATTTATGAGGAATGCTAAAGTGCACACGTAGTCGAAAGTAAAGTATGTAATTTCTACATTTAATCATAGCTCTATGTTGCCGAATGGACATCCTCATGTCTTTAATCGAGTCATTCATGACACTTATGAGGAGCGTGATTGGGGATAACCTATATGGCCAGTTCATTGAGCTCCAACAAAAAAATTTGAGAGAAAAAGCAAAAGCTAAACATAGGAACAATTCTCAATGGTTGACTAAGAGAAAGAGTAAAGCTCACACATCAAAGATGGTGGGACTCACGGACATGCCCATCTCAGAGTGGCAGACACAATGGATGCAAGACATAGGTGATATTCTGATTCACATTGCAAAACAGAATAGATGGCCAATGCCAATGCCACACTCAAATATGTTTGAGAGATTCCCACCGTCAAGTGCGGAGGGTGCCAACGATGAAGGAGATGATGATTATGAGGAGGAAAAGATCCCGTTCGTTCCATCAGATTATGAGTGAGTATTTCAACCAGACCACTCATCAACGAAAGGCGTGGTGATCCACGACCCAAGCCATCACATCCTAGCCCAGACTTCGGGAAGATAGGCTACTAAAGCGTCAATAGGGCGTGAGAGGGGAAAAGCACCAATATGGAGAAGTCGGAACATGATTCCCACTAGTTCTGGACATTTTTATTTTATATTTGGACTTTGTACTTTAATTTTATTTGGGGTGATTTTTAATTTTTGTTGTAGTTTTTAACTAGTTAGAACTTGGTATTATGTGTGTGTGTGTGTGTGTGTGTGTGTGTTTTAGTTTTTCTTTGTAGGAACCCCACAATTTTATACGACACTATAAGATCAAAGAAAAACTGGAAGGAGTAGTCTCACCAATTGTGTTGCACGTATAACGCCAATTGGTGACCACTTTCCTTTATATTTTTATTACACATTAAGAACAATGTGCCGAATAATGTGTAAGGGTAACTAAGAAAAAAATTAATTTTTTCGTTATTTTATTTTGATTTTCTAGTTTTTAGCATTTTTATTTTGCATGTTTCTATTTGCTTGAGCTTGTAGAAATACAAGTGATTAGTTAAGATAATGTTAATAGGATTTTGTGAATAAACTGTAAATTTAGTTTGATAATAATTGATTCTAAATTTTCTAATTTTAGACTAATTAGATCAATTCATTACACTATGAATAGATTTAAGATGTTAAGTATACCACATGATAAATAGGAATATAAATGCCATGCATGTTTAATTGAATTATAGGTTGTATAAATTGATAGGCTCGGTCGATTTAATCCATGTATTAAATTACCTAGGGATGACCTAAGGCATTGTTTGGTGGACAATTTTTGTGAGCCAAAAAGCTGTCTCATAATTATTTTTCCTAGTACCTTATTTGAGCTTGAACCCATTTTCTTAATGAACCATATATTAAACACTAAGCCTAAAGAATATTTTATTTGATTCTATAATTTCTTGGTCCTTGCACGGATTTAGATGTCTGGCCATTAATATTGAGGGGTTAGGTACAGACATCAAGGTTGTTTCAAAAGAGAAAAAATGAGTGAAACTAAAGAATTGTATGGTATAGTGAGTATAAGATTTTTGAGCTTGTAGAAAAATAAGGCAAAATGCCAAATCGAGAAAATCTCAAAGAAAAAGAAAATAAAAGCAAAGTGAGTTGGAAAAAAAGTACGCTCACATTTGTTCAATTAAAATAATAATAATACAAGCTCGGATGATTTTATTCATGAGTACTATACTAGGCCTTAGTAATGGCGAAATAAGGAAGGTGAGAGAAGTGGATATAATGTGGTGAGATTATTCAAAATTAGGGGAGTATTGGAGACAATATAATGTGTCAAACTACTTTCGTCCTTAGCCATTTTTTTCGAGCCTATTCTTTGAATTCCAAACCAACCTATGTCACAAAACATTACAAGCCAAAAAGTCCTATGTAACTTAGGTAGTACTTTATATGGATGACATTTTGCCAAGTTTTGACATTTTTACCACTTATTCTCACTTGAACAAAATTGTATATTTGTATATTTGTTTTGATGGAAACCTATACTTAGTATTCTTTTATTTGTTTACTTTGTAATTTAGTGAACTAACTTGTTTAACTTTAAAAGTTGTGAGTCAATTGTATATCATGCTAAAGTTATATGTTTATTTACCCTATCTTGTTAATATACTTCTATCCAATTTCTTGTATCAACTTAGCTCAAATACATTTTCTTTTTTTTGCATGTTTATTTTTCGTTTTCAATTTGTTTATTTTTCTTTTTTTTTTTTTGTTTAGTTTGCTTGAAGGAAAGCAAAGACTTAAGTGTGAGGGTATTTGACCTGACGTAAAATGTAGTAGTAATTTCGGTCTATTTCTACACTTAAGGAGCTTGTTTTCTAGTTATTTTTGTATTAATTATTGCATTTTTGGTATTTAGTAGTTAGTATTAAAAGTTAATGAAATAAGTATTTTCAACACATTTTGTGAGTGTTGTGACCTATTAGGCTAACACAAGCTTTAAGTAGTTCTAATGTGTTGAATTAAACGTGTAGGATGATGAATTATAAGCCCAATGGATGTAGGAGCAAGGGAAATGTGATCCACAAGCTTCCCGAGCTGTGGAAGCATGAATGAACCAAATGAGGCACAAAACCTATGTTGTGTCGCACCATAGGCCTTATATGGCGCGACATAAACTCGATATGCAACCCAAGTATTTTGGGACTATTTTCATCTGCACATTCAACTTTATACTAAGATGTAGGATATACCGAAGACCTAATTCGGGTTTTCAACACTCTTATAAATAAAATCTTAGGGGTTTGATGTAACTAAGTCATCTTATACGCATCCAAAAACCATAGTAAATTAGGAGTATGATTAGATTAAGTTTTCTTTCGATTTTCATAAACTCTTTGTTCTATCCTCTTGGAATCGATTTTGATCTAAAAGTTCTTTTCTTTAATTGAAGTCATTTAGTCATTTGCTTTTGCAAGCGACAATATCCATTATTCAAATCGAGAGATTATCTACTCCATTCTCCAATCGACATCAAGCCCAAGATTAGTCTAATCTCTTTTCTCTTTTGGTTTATTTGTGTTATTTACATGTTTAATTTAATTGAGTTTGAGATTATGGATACCATAAGAGGATAAATCTCATTGGGGAGATTAACGAGTGGATGGGGACATGATTAATAGAGGATTTATTATTTCCCGATAGGATTAGTTGGTTTAAATTAAGCGTTCCTAAACCCTAGGCTTGACAACCCTAAGAAGTAATCATAGGTTAATCAAGACCAGGAGATAAGTTTCACTGAGTAAAACGTAATTTATTTTGGTTGAGAAAGTGAGGTTGGGAAATAAGTAAGTGTCAACCAATTAATTTATCAATTAGAGGCCAGAGGTAATAATTTGTTAGTTGATAGGTAATCCATCCTAAAACTCTAATCCAAAGTTAATTACAACCTCTAAAACGAGTTAATCTTCCTGATTGGTTTAATTGATTTCATCGGTTGTTTATTTTACTATTTATTTATTTTCGTTATTTAATTTTTTAATCATCATCTATTTTATGATCTGACTTAATATAGGATTTAATTATTACTATTAAGACTTATTATTATATAGAGGTTTTCAATAGATTTAGTCTATCCTCCCCTAGGTATGATTCTCAAAATACTTCCCTATGTTCCGTTGTAACACAATTACTATATTACAGTTTGACCCATATAATTGAGGACACCATCGATTTAATTTTATATATTTTTGATATGATATTTAAACTATAAACAATAACACATTTATAGGTGGTCAATTACCCTCAACTGTTCCATATAGAAATACGTGTTTCACCACAAATGGACACGACCATCTTGACTTAAGCTTTCCAAGGAAAAATCATAACCTTGAATTATACAGGAGCACTCTATCTCGAGCTATGAATTGCTTTGGCTGCTTTAAATGAGCGTCATGGCGTTACTTTGTTACTTCTTTTTACAATCTTGAACTTTCATAAGCATTTGCTTGTCATTCATCTAGCTCATTGAAATGCAACATTCTTTTTCCACCTGCAAGTTTAGGATCACAATTCAAAACTTTAATGGTTCAAAATGCTTTATATTCAAATTCTAGTGGTAAGTGACAAGCCATCCCGTCAGCAAGTCTATATTTGAGATGTTCCTATGGTGTTTTCTATGCAATCTTATAAGCCCATAAAGTGTCATCTAATTTTAATGTCTAGTCTTCGCTATTGATCTCTACAGCCTTTTTCTTGGAAATACAATATAACCACTAAAATAAAAGAAATCCATGATAATTCCCTTGAAAATCAACTTGGACTCTTGAATCTTGATAGAGAACTATTTGGAAATCGATTTCAATGGGGTTATTTAGGGTTCATGCTATCTCTTGATGGCTTTTTATTCCATCCTTTACTTCCTTATGCCTTCTTAAAGTGCCAAAAAACCTAAAATTCACAACTTTTAGCTGTTAGCAAACATGGTTCCCGAGATTAACATGCCCTAGACACATATCCATGTGGATGACACATATCCATGTGGATCACACAACCATGTGGATTGCCCGTGTGAAATTGCCGCATGTGTATAGCTTTCGAAATGCTCCAATGTTCTAATTTTCATTCGTTTTTCACTATTATTGCTCCCAAGTGCCCTATTAAGCATCAAAACATGAATATAAAATTATTAGGAGTTATAATTCATAATTAATGTCGCATAATCACCCAAAAATGTATTAAGAATGAGGCTAAAAAATGTTACTTCTGACACTTATCATTAGTTCAGTCAGTCATTTTTATGTCTCTATCTTCTGAGAGTCATTTGTTTCGATACCTAAAACAAGGTATCTCTCAAATGAGACTTAATAGACGACATATTAATTTTTTAATCAATTTATTTATTTCTAATTGAACTAAGGACGTATTTAAATTATCTATTAATATAAATTTTATTTTTATATTACGATCCAATCACGTAATATCATTTAGTATTAATTAAATATTAAAGAATTACATAACTAATGTTTATTTCGATTTGGTTTTGCGCAAAAAAAAATAATAAATTTCAACAGCTACTTTATAGAAATTAGTGATATGATGAGCAAAATGTACGAAGGAATCTTGGATTGTTATTAGCACGTTTATCATGCTCAATCAAATGGGCACGACATACACTATCATTGCAAAAAAAGGGCAGTCGCATCATCAATCCGAGACCTCAATCATCTTATCAAGTGGGACAAAGGGAAATTAAAATAATGCATAGAATTGTATTTCAGATCATTATCGATAAAAAAAAACCATTCATTTTCGAGACGCATTTATTGAAGAGAAGACATGATCGGTATGGTCTTGTATTTTTTTTAGAAAAAAATATCACACAGCCATGTATTACCCGTGTGAAATTGCTGCATGTGTATAACTTTTGAAATATTTTAATATTTTAATTTTTAATCATTTTTTACTTTTATTTTTTTCAAGTGCCCTATTAAACATCAAAGAATGAATATAAAATGATTAGGTGTTTATAATTCACAATTAATGTCGCATAATCACCTAAAAATGTACTAAGTATAAGGTTAAAATATGTTACTTCTGACATTTATCATTAGTTCAGTCAATCATTTTTATGTTTCTATCTTCTGAGAGTCATTTGTTTCGATACCTAAAATAAAGTATCTCTCAAATGAGACTTAATAGACGACATATTAATTTTTTAATAAATTTATTCGTTTCTAATTGAACTAAGAATGTATTTAAATTATCTATTAATATAAATTATATTTTTATATTACGATCCAATTACATAATATCATTTAATATTAATTAAATATTAAACATGTACTTAACAAATTTTTATTTTGATTTGGTTTTGCGTACAAAAAATAATAAATAGAAATTAGTGATATGATGAGCAAAAAGTACAAAGGAATTTTGGATTGTTATTAGCACGTTTATCATGCTTAATCAAATGGCCACGACATATATCAAGTCAGATCATTATCGATAAAAAATAAATAAATAAAAACCCTTCATTTTCAAGACGCATTTATTGAAGAGAAGATATGAAAGGTCCTGTATTTTTTTTAGAAAAAATGTCATAATATTATACATATTTTAGATCATTTTCTCAATAAAGGCTCATTTTTAATTTTATTTACGGAAATATGTCAAGTTTTTTATTATTTATCGAAAAGGGTCGAAATATGCAAAACGCGTCCACGTAGGATCATTTTTGGGTGAAATTTCAACAAATTGCATCCCTAATGGAGCGATTTTGCCATGTCAGCACAAAACGCTCTCTCCGTGTTTTTCTAAGGTTAGGGCTTTTTGCATGTTTAGTCTCTAGGGCTTTTTGGTTTAGGGTTTAGAGTTTTTTTAAAAAAATTAATTAAATTAGGTTTTAGGGGTTTTAAATAAATTAATTAAATTAGAGTTTAGAGTTTTTAAGAAAATTAATTAAATTAGGGTTTAGTTTTTTAAAATTAATTTTGTGTTTAGGTTTAGGGCTTAGGGAAAATTATATTGACAATAAGTTTTTTTTTTTTGACAGTAGTTTCAGAAAAATTAAATTTGAGAATACGGTTCTGAAAAGATAATTTCAAAAACGCTTCATGCAGGATGCTTTGTCAGCAAAATTACTAAAAAAAGCTCCTACGTGGACACACTTTTTCTACAGTAGTTCCTAAAAAATGATTTTGAGAAGATAGTTCTGAACAAATGGTGTCAAAAACGCTTCAAGCAGCATGTACAGTCAGCAAAAATACTGAAAAAAGCTCCCACGTGGACGGTCTTTTTCTATAGTAATTCCTAAAAAAATAATTTTGATAAGACAGTTCTGAAATAATGGTGTCAAAAATGCTTTAAGCAAGATGCACTGTCAACAAAATTGATGAAAAAAGCTCCCACGTGGACGCTCTTTTTCTACAGTAGTTCTTGTTTGGCCTTAGGCGATAAATAAGTCAAATTTCATTCTCAGGTTGCATAAGGTACAGCAAGAAAAATTAGAGAGGCTAAACAGAATAGACATTGAAGATGAGTGAACGTATTGGTGTTGTTATTTAGTATGATGGTGAGGTCCGTGACATCGAGAGCGGCGTTGTTTTTATCAAACAACACAGCACGACTGGTCTTTAACCAGAACATAGATTTGACAAAACTTCGTAAAAGAATTAGGCGTAAAATCTTTGGAACGACGCCAATGAGAATTTCATCTATTAAGTATCAATTTTGTACTTCAGTTGATCTCGTGACATATGACTCATTTGATATCAAAGGTGGTCGTAGCTTGGAGGAGATGGTGCAGACTCATCTCGCTAGTGGATCACCCTATCTTGAGTTATATGTATAATTTTTATCACCAAATGAAGCATTTGTGACTTTAACATATACTGCTATTCGAGAGGAATACACAACCCCTATTTAACACTCTATTAGTGGGAGACAAAACACAAAAGCACTAGTGTTTGGTGGAAGTATGGAATACACAAATCCTGTACGACACTCGGTTAGTGGATGGGATATACACATCGGTGGTCGATGTTCGATGCTGGGAATACGTATTGGGGAAAGACATCAACTTCTAGTGGTTGGCAATCCACATCTGATTGGGGACATTACGTAACATCCACAAGAAGGGATGACGTACTCCTTACGACGTCTACCGGCGAGGGGACCTTGTACGTTGCAGATGATGGTGGGTTGGATGATGAGTCCGATGTGGATCCACTTTGAGAGCCCGACCTTGATGGTGCAAAAGTTGCATTATTTTCTAAACCGAAGCCTAATCCAACTAAACCTGAAGATGTTGAAGGGGGTTCAGATGATGAAGAAGAAGAAGATTCGCAATTCAGGGCGTATTCGTCTTACGCCCACATGCATAATATCGATCTATTTATAGATAATGCGTTGGAGTTTCCAGATCTACCACACAGAAGGCATAACCGTACAAGTTCGTCATTGGATTCGAGTGAATTGGAAGTTGGTAAGGAGTTTTCCAGTAAGGATAGTTTTCTTGGCGCATTGAAACAACATAGCATTGTAAACGAGGTTAACTACAACGTAGTTAAATCCAAATCTGAAAAGTTTGAGGCCAATTGTGTAGTGCAAGACGGTACATGTTCATCGAAAATTATGGCTTAGGTTAGGAAAAAGACAAGCTTGTGGGAGATAAAAAAGTATAAAGGTCCACATACCTGTGTTGCTGGTACAGTATCACTGGGTGTTTAGGGTTTTTGGATAATACTGTTATTACTTAATGTTTTATTATTTAACGTACTTCATTGATTGGTGTTTCACAAGATCATCCCAAGATGGATTCAAGTATGATAGCTAGCTTAATACTATCGACGGTGAAGGTGGATCCTTGGACTTCTGTGTTGGTCTTAATTGTCAATATTCGTAGCCAATTGAGGTACACGCCCTCTTACCACAAGGCTTAGATAGCTAAGCAGAAGGCGTTGAAAAAGATGCATAGTGGGTGGGATGCTTCATATAATGAGGTGTGGCAGTGGTGTTAGGTGCTAAAGAGGTACGTCTCAGGTTGCATAATAGACTTTGAAACGGGCCCTACGTACTACAACGACCGGTTGCTCTGTGGATGTCAAGTGTTCAAGCGTCTGTTATGGAGCTTTAAGCAATGCCAAGACGCATTTGTGTACTGCAAGTCATTGGTTCAAATTGACGGTACCTTTATGTATGGTAGATATACTCATCGGCTATTGCTGGCTGTGGCACAGGATGGCGGTGGGAGAATCCTTCCAATTGCTTTTGTAATAACACCGGGGGAGTCAAGTTATGACTGAGATTTCTTTCTTTCTAAGTTAAGGAGGCATGTCTGCCCCCAACCTGATATCTACGTTATATCAGATTGGGCCATTGGAATACTAGCCGTAATTAAGCGACAAGGAAGCATATGAGATCGCACACACCATTCGTATTGTCTAAGACACGTTGCATCCAACTACTATGGGCAATATCGGTCTACCACTGAACGACGACAAGTGACCAATATGGGTATTTAATATCTATTAATATAATTTCATTTGTAGTATTCAATTTATTCTGAATGGAAGAGTGGTATGTAATTTTTGCTATCAACTTATATTGGCAGGGTACGAGATCAATAAGGATCGTTTGCATGTGATGTTAGCAATTTTGGGTTCAGTTAATGAACAAGGCGTAAACTACCTCGGTAACATACCTTTCAAACAGTGGACACAAGCATACGACGGTGACCTACGATATGGTCATTTGCCGATAACTTCAGTTGTGAGAGAGACATATTTTCGTTTAGCAGCACTTTTTCCAAAGCAAGTAGTGAGTTATAAAGGTCAAATGCAAGGAGAAGGTATTGCAAGAAATTAACAATGTGAAGGTGCGGGCCAACACCATGCACACAGTGTGTCACGATCGCGACAACCTATGGTTTCGTGTGACGGAGTTTGATAGACCGAACCAAGGTATTACCGGCGGGTAATATCGTGTACACCTAAGAAATAGGACTTGCAACTGTCGGGCATTTGACGCACTTCGTTATCCATGCGCTCATGCAATTGCAACTTGTCAGAATCTCCGTTTGGATCCCATAAGATATGTCGAAGAAGTG
>CM025250.1:6255593-6277649 GCA_013677275.1 Gossypium schwendimanii
TAAAATTTCATAACAATTGGACACCTCTAACATATAGAATTCAACTTTTGCACTTTTTACAATTTAGTCTTGTTGACTAAATTAAGTGCCCAAACGTGAAAATTTTCGAACGAAATTTTCACGAAATCATTTTGTGAAATCGTAGACCATAAAAATATAATAAAAATAATTTTTTTCCTCGTCAAATTTGTGGTCCTGAAACCATTATTCCGACTAGCTCCAAATTTGGGCTGTTACAAACTTCTTGCCCAAGGATCCATAGGTAATACCTTCCTTGTAAGACTCCATTATTTCTATACCATGGTCTCGAAGGACTTATTAACATTTTCATATTGTACTAACTTCAGCATGACTCGCCACCCTGGCAAACCCGATTTCATTTCACTTTAGTGTTTATGGTGTGGGATTACTTCCAGTAATCCACCCTTCACTCCAACTCGTAATTAGGGATTCACTTAACTCATACGCCAAGGTCGGTCTGACTCATTGGATCAACTAATTATCGTCCATGTGACTATACAGCCTACTACCTTACTTGCTTGTTTCCTCTCTACGACTACCATTGTGACAACGTACCGACAATAGACTTTCCTCATTGATGAATAGTCTTGACAAACCTTTTGTCCCCTGGACTAATCCTTATCCTGGGAGTGGCATTCTTAATCCTCTCATGATGTTTGTTTCTCATGTACGACTTCATTGAGATCTCCTTGGTGGCTCTTCATTGTGAATCCTTTATTGTGATCCTCATGTAATTTACCCTCTAATAGTCCACCTCTCATACGACCTATCTTCCTCTAAATCTTGTTAGGTATTCACCCATGCCTTGTCGGCTTACACATCTATCCTTACCACTTTCTTTTTACTCTTCTTCCACTTGTGTGCTTTCTTATTCTTGGTGCACTAGTCGTATACCCCACACTTGAGGTCCTAGTGTACTTTTAGCAATTGTTTCATAGCAAACTCAATGGATTTATGTAGCCGAGCTATGTTCTTATACCTTCTGATCTCATATCTCTTGTCTTGATAGATTTATCTCGTGTTAACTATCCCAATGGACTATTTCTGCAGATGTCATGGAGTCTTTCATCCATGGTCTTACACTACGTACCTCATACTAGACTGCGATAGAATCATTTATCTATGTTTTTATGCCATATATCGTCATCAGGATGTCGCTCCGAAGGGCCAGTCGATACCGCCATCGTGGTAAATACCTTTACATAATTTTTATTTCCCGAATCCTTCTTCCATTACCTCCTTTACACCAACTAACCTTGATAATCGAACATTGCAATGTTCCCTCCGTAAGGCCTAGAGCTTCACCCATAGAGGTAACTAATAGGGTCACTCCCCTTTTTTCCCATCCTAATTTCATCTATCCCATTGAGGTATTTCCCATAGTCATGCAATGCATGCTCATATCATCATATTTCATGGCTACGTGATGTATGTTATACTATGACCATTTCATGCTTATGCAAAACATGACATACTCAGATAGTATAGATCGTAACAGTAGGTTTGGAGTTTGGAACTCACTTGAAGCTTTATCGTCTCCACAGCTTAGCCCTCTCGAACACTAGAGTTTCCATTTTTCCAACATCTAAGCATTCCAACAAAAATCATGGGTTACAATCAATATTCTTAGCTGAAACCCTATTTTCCAAAAACATGTAGAACCCTTAAAATGGTTCTAAATTCTATATATTCATTTATTAACTTTTACATACACAAAATGGTTAAGAATCTTACCAGCTTTTTGGACTTTTCCAGCTCCATCCTCATGATGTCTGCTCCATCTAGAACCTTCGATGTCCTCACTGTATTAAAAACTTCTGAAAAAGGTTGGGAAGAAAATCATCCCTAGGAATCCGTTTCCCAGCTATTTATAGCCCTTCCTGTGTTATTACCAACCTTACGAGAACAATCCATCACTAACCATTATGTCTCTCACTAAGGAATTGGCTGGTTCTATTCTAACCGAACTAGGTTTTGTTCTCAACCATGTCCAATTTTCTTTCCAACTTTCCCGTTTCTTCCAATAGAGGCTGCCAGCTTGCGATCTCTTTCAATTTGGTCCTCCCATTATTTCAAGTTTCTAGGTTCTTTGGAAACTGGGTGTTACAACTTCTCCGCCTAAAAAGAAATTTCGTCCTCGAAATTTCCCATCATGCCAAACTTGGAGGCGGAGTTAAGAAACCCTTCATTATTCTTACCCTCATAGGGTTCACGTACATATTCACCCATCATTTCCAGCAATTCCTTTCACTAGCTTTCCTATTTTGTACATTATTCTGTTTCTCTAGTCCAGCGAATCCTTCTACACTTAAGGATATATAGCATTTGTACCTTGGCGAATACCTGGTCAATTCACTACTGGGTTCTTCACCCTATAGCATCTTCTCACTACCTTAATTTGGTGGGAATTCTATGGCAAACACTGCTTATCTACAAAATTTTCGACCTTATCATTGGCGGATGCTGTCGGAAACTCTAGATTTGCTTATGCTCTAACTTCATCTATCTTGTGGATCCTTAATAATGGCGAATCTCGATCGCTAACTTGTTGTTGGCTTTTAATCCTTCTGCTATGCTACTTTGATATATAATCCTTTCCTTGATTCTCTAGTTTGGCAGATGCTCGGAAACAAGTACCACTTAACTAACGCTTATTCTGTTCCTGACGAAATATTTCAAAATCTCTAGGCTCATTCTTTAACCTCCCAAACCCGACCTAGATGTAATGGTCGAATCTTGAGGAATTACATCAACTTGTTTTAAACCCAGATTTTGAATTCGAATGCATTTTTCTTGATAATGTTAATTTTG
Source organism: Gossypium schwendimanii (assembly GCA_013677275.1). NCBI lineage: Eukaryota > Viridiplantae > Streptophyta > Magnoliopsida > Malvales > Malvaceae > Gossypium > Gossypium schwendimanii. The sequence goes on from CM025250.1 coordinate 6,258,426, forward strand.
GTAAATCACTTACTAAATTTTAAGAAAATGCTAGTTTAAATCGTTTAGTCTTACAAAAATCACTTATTTAATTACTTAATCTTCACAGGGGAAATTTTGAAGTCTTAATTTTGAAAATCAAATTTTAATTTGATAAATCATACGATTTTGCAGTTTTACTTTAAAAATACCAAAATCTGGTAAAATGAACAAACCATAAAACAAAGTCCAAAAACAAATTTATAGTCCCAAAAGTCCAAAATTAAGTTAAAACATAAATCGTCTTGTTATATTAACCAGAGAATCAATTCAAGCTCCCATGAGCCACTCGGTTCTAAGTTTGCTGATTTCATGAGAAGTCAAAAAAATTGGATGCGCTTGTAAAGCTTAGTGTGTAACTTAGCCCATAAAAGTAGAACAGATAGCACAATTCACACATAAGTCAGATACTGGACAAAATACACAACATTTCATATGATACAATACAACATAATTATCATATTAGATACGGATGGCATGGCATATCATACGATGCAACACTTATTACAGATACAGATCCTACCCCCCATCCGCTACCGAATAGAGTAGTCAAAGCTGCCAGACAATAATGCAGCAATTTGCTAGAATCAGATAAGTGCGGCCAAGCCATTAGAATATATATGTAGTTAAAATCACTAGATAAGGTTGATCATTAAATTTCCATCACTTCCTCCGTTACATCATAATTCCACCCTAATGCATATGCTAAAATATAGAGCATACTCAGATGTACATAGATGTATCATGCTTAAATAGATTTCTCAATATTCATATTTCGGATGCGAAATTAATACTTTTGAGACACTATAGATATTACACATTCAATATCAATATCACATATTTCACATACATAAGTCTTACAAGTCACATTATAGACCATACAAAGTAGAAAACCTAGAAGCAGACATCAAACACAACTCTAACTAGTTTTTACAAAATTGGACGCATATGCCCATGTGGTGCACACGGCCAACCTGGCCCAGCCCGTGTGGCCCACATGGTCTAGCACACACCTCTGTGGCCCACGCGGTGTAGAAATCGGCCATGTGGTGTTGACAGTGGGTTTTTTTGGCTTCACACCGTTCATTGTTTTTACGAGTTTGAGTCACACACCAAGTCGTTTTTCGATGCAAACACAACAGTGAGGATTCCAAGACCTAAAAAGACATATAGAATGAACAATTTAGTAATGATAAAATAAATATAAGACATTAATTCTACCACAACCGTTAATAATCAGCCTTAACAAACTAAGTTAGCCTCTAATTGGAAGCATTAATCACTTACCCTTGAAAGAAACAACAAATCTTAATAGCACCTAGAACCCTGAAGGATTACACATTACCAAATTTTCACCTAAATTAAGGATTTCACATGGTTAAAACTATTGTCACAGAACAGGAGATCACAACCCCAAAACGTAAAAATCCCTATAACAAGATACGAAACTTAAATCGACAACCTTACAACACACGACCTACGGCGATATAGAAGAAAATGTTTATACGAAAAAACTCAAAAGTAGAGAAGAAGGAAACAAAAGGAAGGAAAACGATAGGAGGATATCTTGTGGCAAAAAAAGAGAGGAAATAAACAAAATGTGCAAGTGAGGGCAAAGAGAGATAACGAATGGATGGTTGAGGGAGAGAATTTTGAGAAATATTGCAAAATATTTTTCTTTAAAATAAAAATGAAATCTTATTTATCCAAATCGTATCATATTTCTAGAATTTGAATTTAACTCAAATTATGACCACATAGGTGACACAAACAGAGAATAGCAGAAATATTTTCACTTTGCACGTAAATGATTCAAACACAGGACCTTTGGGTAAGCTAAAGCCTTACCACTGAATTAGTAGACTCATTCTTTTCAACAATTGAGCGAAAAAATATATAAGCTAGATGTTCGAAGATAGGGGTTGGAATAAAAATAACAAAAATTCAATGGAAAGGATTTGAACACAAGACTTCTCACACACAAACACAACACTTTGACCACTGAACCAAATCAACTCACTTGACATGTTTAAACAATTGAAAAACATGAATTTTGGGGTGTTACACATTCTTACACTAACCTGATAATCTTTAGGTTAACAAGTATATAAGTATATCATTGTCTTCACCGAAAACCTTTAGGTTTTATTTGTGTTCATCTTCCTACTTGATCTTCTTTGCATTTTTTTAAAACTATTGTCCAAAAACTTGTCTGAGGTTGGTTTGCTATTGTTGGATTTGTGGTTCCGAAGCCACTATTTTCGACACCAGTGAAAATGAGCTATTACACATTTTTCCATATCTATCTACTCAAGATGATACAGAAGGTTCGAGTGACAAAGGCAAATGACCTGCTATTTAGACTTTGTTGTTTTTCTGGTGAGTTCCATCTTACTTTCATGTGTTGTGAATATCTTTACTTTATAACATTACAAGGTAAGTAATATTACTTTTTAAAGGATGATCAGTGTATGTGTGTGTTAATAATGGTTGGCTGTCCAGAGTCATTAGTTTGAGTTCTATATGTCTGAGATAAGAAGTATGGGTCATTTTCATGTTAAGCCATTATCATTTGCTTCATAAATGAATGATTTGGTATGAATTGATCTACCGAAATGGAGTTAAAGAAAATATCTTGTGTAGCCTCTGATAGAGCACATATATATTACAAAACAGATTGGCATAGCATAATTAATCATGCTACTTAATGATTCTGAAATGGGAGCTATAAGGAGAGAATATATATGAATGACATGAAAACATTTAATATGAATCTGACTCTAAAATCTGGTTATATGGCTTTAATGAAAATGGAATGTCTGAGTTTTGTTATGTTGGCGTACAGTATTTGCCCATGTAGCATGCCATTAGCATACCGAGTCTGTCTGAGTTCTGTATATGCCATTGGGCGTACTCTGTAAAGTGGAATGATTTCTTAGAAAGATTGGTTTGTGCTATTAGTATTTTTCTTAAGATCTGTATGGAACTCATTAAGTTCTTTTGAACTTACCTTGTTACCCCTTTCCTTCCCACGTTTACTACTGAAGGAAGACTTTTTGAAGGACTATGCAAGAGGACATTGACTGCCTTCGAATGTACCAATGTCCAAAATGTGAATATTGCAACTAAACGATATGGAATTAAAGTGGTGTTTCCAAGTATACGAGTTAGATTCTAATATAGTCACAACGAAGTAGGTAAGTACTCCGAGGATCGTACCCAATGGAGACGAGTACTAAATTAACTTTAACCTAAATGCAAATAAATAAAATTAGTACTTTAAATAAATCATATTATGAATATTTAAAAATAAGTGATTTTTGGGTTTTTATAATACGGAAAAATAAAAATAGCAAAAGTAAAGTGAACTTCGGGTGTATGAATTCTAACTTAATCAAATCAAAGCATGGGTGATTAGCTTGCTTTGATGATCATAACTAATTCCTATTTCGGGTTTCTACTCAATCAACTAGTCACTGCCCTAGTAGGATCTCTCAATCTTCCACTAAAGTAATGAATCAACAAGAACTACTTATATCTTGACCTCACAGTCCAGACCGGTTCGGGGCTAAGGTGTTCACAGATAGGCCATACAAATTTTAGGTTAATTCCAAACTAATTGACTTCCTAAGGTCGTCAAGCCTAAGGTTTAAGTTCTTCCTCTCCCAAGCAGCTGATCCGCTAAGAAAACCCTGCATAATAATTAATTAATCACACCACCACTCATTAATCTCTCATAGAAGGATTAGTTCTTCAGAGATCTCATGAACATAATGAACTTGACAATAAAGATAAACATAAATAATGAAACAAAAGAAAGGTTTAAGAGAATCTTAAATTGTATTGATCGAAGCGTAGAATACATAGTAGTTTGATCACGGTTACAACCTACGTTCTCTAAAGAAAACAAAACAAAGAATAATTGAATAAACCTAAAGACTAACATAAAGGAAAACTAAAAAAAAAATACAAAGAAAACTTAAAGTATCAAAAGTTTTCCTTAAACAAGTGTTTTAACAGCCTATTTATAGAGTTAGGGTTGCCATCATCCTCAACTTTAGGTCTGCTTACAACCTAGTGTGTAGTTTCCATTGTGCGGACCAAAACGCCTCTAGCTCATAAGTGCTTCCCATACAAGGCTAATGTCGTGACACCCTTATATTCAGATTGCGACATTGAAGGTAGTATGCATGATTGAAGGATATGTCGTGACATCCTTATAGAGTTAGGGTTGCCATCATCCTCAACTCTAGGTCTGCTTACAACCTAGTGTGTAGTTTCCATTGTGCGGACCAAAACGCCTCTAGCTCATAAGTGCTTCCCATACAAGGCTAATGTCGTGACACCCTTATATTCAGATTGCGACATTGAAGGTAGTATGCATGATTGAAGGATATGTCGTGACATCCTTTGGTTATGTTACGACATCCAAGGTAGTATAACAATTCTGGCATTTTGCTCCCTATGTTGTCATATTGAACTCCCTATGTTGCAACACAGTGACCAATTTTGAGTTCTTATGCCTTTGAATGGTCTCAAGCACACTTACTAAGTATGTTACCTAACTTTTAGGCCTCATTCGGCCCCTAAGGTCAATAAAAGACTCAAAATACACTTTTTATTGAATTTAACTAAACTAAGAAAACATAACTAAAACATACTAAAATATCTCATTTTCAAGATCTTCAAGTACGAAAACTAGTTTAATCTACTACATCAAATTATGACAGATCAAACTCCTCTACACTTAAGTAATTGCTTATCCTCAAGGAAAGCAAAATAAAAGCAAAAACATAAAGGATGAGCCTTGAACAAGTATAGTACAAAGATTGGTTTTGGAGTACATAACTAGGCATTTTTATGTTTACACATAATCCTAGGATGATAGATACACGACTTACCATTTTCAATGTCAAACACCTAAGTTCAGTATATTACAAAGTACAAAGACATTAACGTTTTCAAATATATGCATCCATCAATAAATCATACATGTAATTTGATTATCTTAGCAGAATATAAGTATTTGTAAATGCAATATATGAAGTTAATTCATGAATAACTCTAAGTAGGTCACATAGGGATTTTCGACTTGTAACATTATGAGGATTAAGATAGGTATGAAATTCAAGAACATGAAACATCAAAATAGTTTCAACCACAAAAATAGTTTGGCACATTGTATTGTTCTCTATTCTCCCCTTTAGTAACCCTTGCTCGTTCACTGCCTTATTTCCCCTTCTCTCAACTTCCTTATTTCTCCACATAGGAAATCACAACATACTATAACACTTACGGCCAATTCATGAGTTTTTGTGTATAAATGACTGAGTTTTTCTACTATTGTTACTTGGTGACTTTTTTTTTTTATCTTTTTTACTACATCTCACTCACAATGCTTTTTCTTTCCAAGTACTTTTCTACTTGTTCTGATTTTCTTTTTGTACTTTTTTGTTGCACGTATTGGCTAATCTATAATCACTATATCAAACTGATCCTTCCTATTTCACTATGTTTTTGCAAAATCCACCGTGGTGTAGCTATTTAACCCTCAATACGTATGACCATATGTATATAGTTATGCAGTTCAGGATTAAGGAAAAAGGGTAAATACAAATTAATCTTTTGGTGTATACCAAACAATGTCTTAGGTCATCCCTAGGTATCACAGTATTCACAAATTTAATCAATCAAACATTCACAAATTCAACTATTTATCATACATACTAGCATGCTTGTTTTCCTGTATTCTCTATATCATTTGATATATTCAATTACTCAATGTCTATTTACGGTGTAATATATAGGACTTGTAATTCTACAAGCTCAAGCATATATTTGACAATAAAAATTAAAAGACAAGTGCAAAAATTAACAACTAATTTTCTATGTTACCCCCACACTTTCGATAACACATTGCCTTCAATGTGGAACCTAGAAAAGATAAGGAAAGAAGTTACCCAATTGATTGTGACATTGCTCAAATCTACTGTTGGGTTTTTTCTTCCTTTTTCATTGTTAGCACAAAGAATGTTGTGCTTCTATCATGTGGGATTCCTACATAGAAAACTTGAAACAAAGAAAAAAAAATCTATTGTTAATCATACTCTTAAAATATTATCCAAAATTAATTACTATATCCAAAAAATTCAACTATAAATTATCCTAATGTATCTATGTATTAGCCTAACATATATTTGTGCAGATTTTTTTAAGATATTACTCCCTTATTCATCTCCCTCCTAGAGTCCATAGTTTTTCCTCTCTTCCTTTTGCCTTTTGTGAACTAGTTTGTAGAGGGACATGCCTAGTGGGGTTTTATATGTTGTCTTATAAGGCCAAAGTGTGTCATCTAATCTTGTTTCCTATTCTTTCCTATTTAGATTTACCATCTTTTCCAAAATTTGCTCAATCTCCCAGTTAGACACCTGTATTTGCTCGTTGGCTTGTGAGTGGTATGTTGTTGTCATTCGGTGTCTTATGTTGTATTTGACTAGAGTTGCTTCAAAATTTTTACTACAGAAGTGAGATCCTTCATCATTTACCAAAGCATGGGGTGTTCCAAGTCTATTGAAGATGTTTCTTCTCAGGAACCTAACTACCACTTCCGTGTCAGTTGTAGGTAAAGCTAATGCTTCAACTCATTTAAAGACATAATCAACGACAAACAAAATGTACTGGTTCCCAAAAGAACTTGGAAAGGGTCCCATGAAATCAATTCCCCAAATATCAAATACCTCCACTTCAAGTATCCCTATTTGTGGCATTCCATCTCTTTTTGATATACTTTTAGTCCTTTGGAATCTATTGCATCCCTGCACAAATTCATAAGCCTCTTTATTCATAGTTAGCTAGTAAAATCCTGATTACAATATTTTCTGGGCCATTCTTTTCCTCTGAAATTACCATCACATGGTGATGTATGACACCCCTGCAAAATATATTTTATTTCTTCTTTTACCACACATCTTTGACCTAATTGATCTGCACATTTCCGGAATACATACAGGTCTTCCCAACTATAATTTTGTGCTTCATCCATGATTTGTTTCTTCTTTTTTTTTTTTCCCATGATGCTTTTGTTGGAAAAAATCCCTTGACAATGGAATTCACATTGTCCACATACCATGGTGTTTTATTATTCTTGTACCCAGTCTAATTTATCTACCTTGAATAATTATTCATCAATAAAGGTTTCTTTAACATCTTCATAATTTTTCTCCCCCAGTTCATTTTCTATTCTAGACAAGTGATCTGCATTTTGATTTTCTGTGTCTTTTCTATCCATTATCTATAAATCAAATTCTTGAAGCAATAGCACTCACCTCATTAGTGTGGCTTTTGTTTATTTCTTTTTCATGACATATTTCAATGCAGAGTGATCAGTGTAGACATAAACTTTATTTTCCATTAAATAAGGAGAAAATTTTTCACAAGCAAAAACAATAGTAAGCATTTCTTTTTCAGTAGTAGTATAATTGCACTATGTTGGGTTGAGTGTCTTACTTGTGTAGTGGATAGTGCAAAATATGTTATTTCTCTTTTGTCCCATCACTTCTCCTACAACATAATCACTAGTATTGCATTATAGTAAAATGTTCTGACCAATCAGGAGTAATGATTATAGGTGTAGAGATAAGTTTTTCTTTTATTACCTTGAAAGCTTTAATGCAGTCTTAATTGAATATAAAAGGTGACTGTTTTTGAAGAAGTTGATTCAATGGTTTAGATATATGACCAAAATATTTTATAAACTGCATGTAAAACCCATCATGTCCCAAGAAATTTACTACCCTTCGAACTGTAGTGGAATTATGAAGATTTTTGATGACTTCGATCTTTGCTTTGTCCACTTCCAAACCTTTTCTTGATATTTGATGGCCTAAATCCAATCCTTCCTTCACCATAAAATGACATTTTTCCTAGTTAAGCACCAGATTGGTTCCTTTACATCTTTGTAAGACTTTCTCAAGGTTATCTAAGCATTCCCAAAAACAATCTCCATATACTAAGAAGTCATCCATGAATATTGACTGCCTCCAGATGTAATAACATCCAAAGTGTGAATACTATAATGAAATATAGAAAGACAAGACAGTTTCTTCAAGTATACAGGTTGAGTTATAATATATTTTACAACAAAGTAGGTGAGTACTCCAAGGATCGTACCCAAGGGGGGAGTGCCAGATCAATTCTAACTTAAACATTAAAATATCTAATTAGTACTTTTAAATTAGTTATAGTTTGAAAATATAAAATAATTGATTTTTAGGGTTTTTATAATAATAATAATAAATAACATAAAAGAAATAGACTTAAAGAGATAGAAATGGAGAATAAATCAACTCTTGATTATGGGTGATTAGATCACTTCGGTAATCTTCAACTGTCGTTTCAGGTTACTAATCAATCAACTAGTCACTACCCTAGCAGGATCTTCTGATCTTCCACTAACATAACGAGTCAGTAAGAACTACTTATCTTCTGACTCATAGTCCAGATTGGCTTAGGGTGAAGGTGTTCATGGATGGGCCATACGAATTTTGCGTTAATTCCCACCTTGACGACATCTTGAGGTTGTTAGGCCCAGGGTTTCTTTCATGTTCTTCCTTTCTCAAGAATTTGATCCGTTGATAACCCTACGAATTTTCCGTTCATACCTCCACTCACTAATCCCAAATAGAAGGATTAGTTTCTCATGGCTTTCATAGATAATATAGAATTGATGAAAAGAGAAAGCATGCTAATTAAATCAATAGGATAAAGTAAATGAAAGAGTATGATTGTATTGAGATTAATCGCGAATCCATATAGTTTGAATGCTTCCACAATTTAAATATCATGAAATCAATAAGAACAGCTGAAATAAATCTAAAACCTAAGAATGATAGAAAATACTAAACTAAATTTTACACAGAGAATCTAAGCTAAAGAAATTGTGTTCAAAACATGTGACAAATGAGTCTATTTATAACCTTTAGGTGGCCATCATCCTTAACCCTAGGTTAGCTGACGTTTTTGAGCTTTAAGTTTAATTGTGCAGAAGAAACACCCATGTTTAGTGTTTAATTTCTATCACAGAGTTGATGTCGCGACACACTAAGACTTGTATTGTGACTTACAAATTAGTATACTCCTTTTCATCTATCTTCAAGGGTATGTCGCGACACCCTCAATCTGTGTCACGACATCAAAGATAGTCTTAAGCTTTCTCTATTTTGCTCTCTATGTTGTGACATCAAGTCATCTGTGTTGTGACATAACTACCAGTATTCATTTAGTACACCTTCTAAAGGTCTCCTGTACACTCACAAAGTGCGTTAGCTTTCCTTTAGGCGCCATTCGACCCCTAAGGTCAATAAAATATTCAATTTGCATATTTTATTGAATATAAATAAAACTAAGAAAACTTAACTAAGACATAACGAAAAATATTGTATTCAAGATCCTTAAATGCGAGAACAAGTTTAATCTGCTACACCAAATTTTGGCAGATCAAATACATCTTGGCCTTGTTCCAACATATAAACAAAAATGATAGTCACGCACTTTATAAATATCGCGAGGGCATTGCATAATTCGAATGGCATTCGTTTAAAAGCATATGTACCAAAAGGTCATGTAAATGTGGCCTTTTCTTGATCATCTGGATGTATTGAAATTTGGTGATATTAGAAATATCCATCAAGGAAACAATAGTACTCTTTTCCAGCCAATCCATCCATCATTTGATCAATAAAAGGAAGAGTAAAATGATCTTTTTTTTTCCCATCATTCAATTTTGAGTAGTCAATGCATACACTCCAACCAGTTAATTCATTCTTATCATTCGCAACCACTGTCAACCTCCCTTTCTTTGGGACAATTTGTGTAGTGCTAACCCTTTCACTTTCAGAAATCGCATAAACAATACTTGCGTCTAGCAATTTGAGTAATTCCTTTTTCACCACTTCTTTTATAGCCAGACTTAGCAGATGCTATTCATCTACCAATGGATTTTCCCTTCTTTTAATACGATATTATGTTGGCAAAATTCAGGATTAATTCCCATAATATCAATGATAGTCTCTCCAATGGTTTTTTTTGTGTACTTTTAAAACACTTAATAATGCTTCTTCTTGCCTAGAATCTAATCCCGCGACTATAATTACAGGTAATGTGTTTTTCTCTCCTAAATACCCATATTTCAAATGCTTTGGTAATGGTTGAATTCTAGTTCAAGTGGTTTAACAATGGAATGAACCATTTTTGTCGTATTGGAAATTATTTGTTCCGGTTGTTCTCTATTTTACGCCACCAATCAAGTTGTGAGGCTATCTCTTTATTTTCTTGTTCAGTATCATCCAAATTCTCCTCGTCTAATTTGTATCCATTTTGTTTAGTAGAATCTCCTATGGTTAACCCCAGGTTATTGTAGGCTTGTTCTTTTATCTTAGATTCTACCAATTTTACATCTTCTAATTCCTGATGTATGTCCAAAGTAAATTCATTTTCACTGAATTTTCCAATATTTCCATGACTTCTCTTTCCATTTTCTTCCAAATACTTCCCCCAGATATAGTGTCAAAACATCGCCTGTTCTGGTTATCCAATCCATCATAAAAATATTGGATTTGGGTTGAAAAATGTATACCTCATCCCAGTATCAACCTAAGGATTGTTTTAAATCTTTCCCAGGCTTACCCTAATGTTCCATCAACCTTTTGTTTAAATTTAAATAATTTTTTGTAAGTGATAATTAGTTGAGTCATCGACAATACCCGATGAAGGACTATCTAGACAAAGTCAATCCATGTAGTGATTCTATCTGGTGGGAGAGATCTAACCAAGCTCTTTCCTGTCCATCTAACGCAAATGGAATTAGTGGTAATTTAATAGCTTTCATCGAGACACCATCATAAGTGACAGTGCTGCATATATATTCGAACTACTAGAGAAAAGCTATGAGGGGTTCAATTTAAAATGAGGACTATGGATCATGGGACAAGTGATACTAGGTCACAACCAGCTCATATAAAAAGGAAGTGTTCCTAACACCTGCATCATGTTCTTAGAGGTTATATATCAAATTATGGAAATCAAATTTTAATTCGTCAAATTCCTTTGTGAGTCCTTTCCTGTGTCACCAAAAGAGCTTAGCTGTTAGTCTTCCTGGATAGATGATTAGCTTTACAAATAACTCCTTTATACCTTAGAATCAGAAGGAAATAGAAGAAAACTGTTAGTCAAAATGAAATTAAAAATCATATCTATAATTTATTAATTTTCTAGCTATTCTTATTAAAACATAAAAATTAAAATCAATTTAGTAGCGTTGCTTTCTTAGTAGTGGCGCCATCAAAACTGCCTCCGAACGTACTAATGTTCAGAATATGAATACTGTAACTAAAAGATATGGAATCAAACCGGTGTTCGCAAGTATACGGGTTAGGTTGTAATATTGTTACAACGAAGTAGGTTAGTACTCCAAGGATCATACCCAAGGGGTATGATTACTAAATAAACTTTAACCTAAATGCAAATAAACCTAATTAGTACTTGAAATAAATTATATTATGAATAGATATAAATAGGAGATTTTTGGGTTTTTATAATAAGGAAAAATATAAATAGAAAAAGTAAAGTGAACTTTGGATTTCTCTTGAATAAACTAATTAGCTTGCTTTGGGGATCATAACTAATTCCTATTTCGGGTTTCTCCTAAATCAACTAGTCACTACCCTAGTAGGATCTCTTGATCTTCCACTAAACTAATGAGTCATCAAGAACTACTTATCTCTTGACCTCACAGTCCAGACCGATTCGGGGCTAAGGTGTTCATGTATAGGCCATACGAATTTTGGGTTAATTTTCACCTAAATGACTTTCTATGGTCGTCAAGCCTAGGGTTTAAGTTTTTCCTCTCCCAAATACATCAAACAACTAGTGAAAGATAGCCGAACCATTTTTGTATTGACATTGATTGTGGACATGTAAACCCAGTTCCAGTACAGAGTGTTATACAGGAAAGCATGGTGGGCGAAACAAATAGTCATAGAGTAGTTGTATGGTGACTGGGATGAGTCATATAATGAAGTTCAAGGGTGGATTTTAGCAATGCTGGAGTACATGCCAGGAATGTTGTGGACTTGCAAATGTTGCCGTACAGAGGCACGAATGGGGAGCTTGAACTGGAGAGAACAGTTTTTTACCAATTTTTCTGGACGCTTGATCCATGTATTACGTCCTTTTCCCATTGCAAACTGCTTGTGTAGGTTGACAAAATGTGGCTTTATGGAAAATACAAGCATATACTATTGATTGCGGTTGCACAAAATGGTAATTGAAATAAGTATGGATCACCTTCGCAATTGTAGAGTCGGAGAACTCTGAATCATAGGAATTTTTCATTAGGAACTTGTGGAGGCATGTCATTAGGCAAGACAACATTTTCATTGTCTCTGATAGATCCAAGGGTCTTGTTGCTACGATTCAGCATTTTGAGGTTCTATGCTGGTTCGTCTACTACATTTGCCACATCCCTATCAACTTCCACAAGGAGTATATGAACAAAAACTTGTGCAAACAAATCGTGAACATGGGTACAAATATCGTAATTAAAATTGTATTTGTAAATATTTTGAGTCCATTTATTAATAGGAATGGTAACGTGCTTTATCGGAATACATATGTAGGGTATGAGCAGGAACAACACTGATTTAGGCATAAGCTGGTGAGGTTGGAGACTGGTATGCTAGGGCCCGATAATTCTCTCAAATAATGGTTGGGTAGCATAAAGCCGTGGCAATAGATTCAATGTTTTGATGATGGGTACCGATATGGTCATATGATGACCAACCTTGTTGAGGTCATTAATTTAATGTTCATACATACGCGTCACTTACCAATTTCATCAATTCTCTCAGCTACATTTTACAAGCTGGCAACCTTGTTGCCAAAAATGGGGCTGAGACAAGCAAAACAGATAGAGGTCAGACACGTGCATGTCAAAGATGTCAAGAATTTTAACACTTTACACCCGACTTGGACATTATGGCCGAATCTTGAGGAGTTACATTAGCTTGTTTGAAAACCCAAAAATGTAATTTGAGATCGTGACGTAAAACACTGCTAACTTTAATAAATATTTTTCCAGTTTTAGGGAATAAACCTTGTAAAAACTATTTACTTTATTATGAAAAACCATTTAGATAATCATCTCGTTTTACAGCAAAATTTTCTAAGTTACGAAGTTTTGAAAATCGTGGTCTAAATAGTAAGTAGATAGTTTTGTCGGTATATACATTATACCATTTTCTCTAAAAAAAAGTCAAATCAAAAGGTAAATTCAAAAAAAAAATTAAATTTTGAAAAAGTCACAATTAAGACATAAAGTTCACAATTAAGTCACAAATATGCGTAGATCACATTATTTTCAAAGTCAGATTTTAGTTTGGGTTTTTAAACGAAAAACTTAATACCTCCAGATCTGACCATAACATCTAGGTCGAGTCTGGTGTGTTACATTTAGTGGTATCAAAGTCAAGTTCAAAACTTGGGCTATGTTTTTTGGTTTTAAAAAAAAAAGTTTGCATGCATAATTTGTTTTTGAAATTTTTAATTTTTAAGAAAATTTTTGGAAATCTGATGTGAGTAAATTTGCACAAAAATTTACTAAGATTCTGGACATGTGAATCCAAGTCTCCAACGCCGATCCAAGTAGGTACGTGTAATTTAGCTATTTAAGTCAATTGATAAACTTTAGAGAATGTAGAAATTAAACAGTCTCTATTTCAAATTAGTTACTTTAGACTTAGAATCTAAAAATAACCTACGCTAAACTTTAGACTTATGAATTGTAGTTAAGTAAAATTAATTTACATGATATATGTGGTCGTGGTGCGCGAGGACATGGTGGATGTTGTCAAGTGGCTCACGCTGGGTCCTCTTCTCGAGGCAACAGTCCCAAGAGATGCTTAGAGATTTGCAAAGGGTTGTCAGGGCCCAATTTGGAATTATAGGCTAAGGGTTAATGATTGAGTGACTACGGTTGAATGAGATTGAGAAATTAGAAGAGAGTGATCGTTTAGAGAGTGAGAAAAAAGGAAGGAAGAAACTAAAAAATAAGAAGGGTTCTAGTCCCACTAACTCGAATCCACGACCTTAGAAGTAAGCCAGAATGGATAGACCTCAACTGATTGAGGCAGCTCTAGGTGTGGATTTGGCTCCAATTTGTGCTTGTTTTGATAGTCGCCATCCAGGTGTGTGTTGAAGGAAAATAGGGGCATATTTTAGATGTGGGTCCGTTGAGCACCATGTTAAGGATTCTGTATGTCTTTCTCCTAATCAGATACAAGCTTCGAATCAGAAACGGAACCAAATATTGGATTATATAGTTAGGTCTGGAGAGGTTCAAGATGCATCTAGCATCAGTGCTGGTACTTTTACGTCTTTCCAATTGCACCTTGTATAGATTAAGAATTTGTTGTACCCAAATGTTTACCGTCAATAGTGTTTTTTTTTTTGGAGAATTTAGGATGGAGAAAATTGTTAGTGATAATCCTGTAGAAGTCCCTTGAGATAATCTGTGTTAACGCTATAAAAAGTCCGTTAGAAATATTTTCTGGATTACAATAAAATTTGAATTGTGCAGCGGTAGTGTAATGGTAAGTTTGGAATGAAGAGTTATGGAAATTGTGCTTAAGTGAGAGGGTGATAGCTAGAATTTCGAGGACAAAATTCTTTTAAGGAGGGGAGAGTTGTCACATCCCAAAAACTAGGTTAGTAGAAATTAGGTTAGTGGGCCGAGAGTGATCACGCCCTGTTTTTAGAAAAGTGTTGTAGGATTTGTGTAAAGTGAATTGATTAGGTTCAGTGGTTAAGTGTAGTGTTTGTGTGTGTGAGGTCCATTGTTTAAATCCTTTCTCTTGAGTTTTTATTATTTTTATTCCTACACTTGACTGGTAACAAATAGGTTATATTTTATTCTTGCTAGTTGTTGACAAGAAAGAGCCTACTAGTTCAGTGGTAAAGCTTCAGCTTACCCAAGGGTCCATGTTCGAATCTTGCTATGTGTAAATAGTGGAATTCTTTTTGTTTCCCCTCTGCTGTGTTGTCCATGACTCAAGAGGTTGGTAAATTTTTAAACACTTTGAGATCTGATAGGATAACAACTAATATACCAAAAAAATCTCTCCTACTTTCCACTCAATCGTCCCACTCTTCCACACTCTCTCTTGTCATCCTTTTATTCCCATTTTTCTCTCCACCTTTCAATTTTCTCTAATTTCTTTCCTTTTCTTTTCTTTTTCTCTTTTTGTTTGGTTATGCTCACATTTCTTTTTTCTGGTTACCATATTGCACATCTACAGTTTTTCTTATTGCTCCTTTCGTTGTTTGAACATTGACCTCAGATTCTTCGCGTGTCATTTATGAGTACTCGGAAGTGTCCAGTATTATGGTTAGATTTGCATGTTAGTGTTTCTAGTCCTTCTCCTTTAGGAATGCGTGTTCCATTCAGATAATGTGCAAATGGGAGGTTGTGATTAATGGTGGTTGTTTAGTAAGCATCATGTCTGGTTTATTATTTTGTGTTTATGTCTAGGTGTGAAATAGGAAGCGTATAACACCCTTCTAGTGAATTAATGTTGTCGTCAACACTTCATCAAAGGTAAGGGGCTGTGTACCTTAGGTAGGGACTATTTTATTATGTTTAGGTTTATTGGCCTACATTTTTGGTCGAATACTCTAATCGAGTAAGGGTCGAGTAATTATTTTAGACTTGGTGTGGTCGTTAATTAATCATTTCTGTTGTTGTGATGACATCAAAAACTGACCAGGTGTGTTATTTGATCTCAGAAAAATAGCGAACGATGTAAAGCCAAAAAACCCACTGTTGACGCCACATGGTCGTGTGTCAAACCATGTGAGCCATACGGGTTGAGTTAATTAGGCTGTGTGGATCACACATGCAATGTGGGACCATCTTCTATAAATTTTAGTTAGGGTAATGTTTTAAAGTGCGTTTCAAGGTTAGTGATTCTATAGGTTTGATTTGTGATATGTATGATGTCTGTTAAAAGAAAATTGTTGTTCTGATATGATTGCATAAATTCTAGTGGTATGTTGCCTTATACAATTTGGTTCTAATATGTAAATTTGTAAGCATCATTGGCATGTTTTGATTAGTTAAGTGTATACGATTATTGATAAGTTATGTTTTATTCAATTCCCATAGCATGTGACATTGTGGCTATTTTGATTAAAGTGATTTGTAATTATTGAAATCTGATATATTTGTCTATAAAGCATGAGATCGTATGCTTATTGGTTTCTGTTAGAAATATGAATGCATGTTCAACATGCTTACTATTCTACTTCTGTATATGCATACCATGTCACATTGTATGGGGTTGGGATAATATAGAAAGGAGGAAGTTCTGATAGTTTAATAATCTGCACTAGCTAGTGGTTTAACCATACATCTGTTATCGCAGCTTGACTGCAATATAGTGGTTTGACCACATATATTTGATCTAACAATTTATTTGCATAAATTTTTGTGGAAAAATCCATAATTATTTTTTTGGTGTGGTTTGGATAGACAAGTTCTAAGAACTCTAATTGGTGTGTAGCGAAGTTGCGTAGGAAGTTTTTTAAAAATATACATTTTATTTTTTTGAAATTCTGCATTGACATAATCATGCATGAACAATTTTGCTCATTTGAACTTGATGAAATTGTTTACGATATTTGTTTTGTTTAGTATACTATTTGTGCTTCTATTTGAGTTAAGTTACACATTGTTGAGCTTAATAATTCACACCCTATTGATTTCACCATTCCAGGTAATCGACTGAATTAGGATTAGGCAGTGTCTGGGAACTAAGATTGGTTTCTCGCATAACATGGCCTGAATTATTAATAATTAAGTTTTCTAGACTTTTAATTTTTTGACTAAATTTTTGGATTTAATTTTGGTTTCGGGTTTTTGTTATTTAGTTAAGGATTTTCCACTGTAAATTTGAAATGAGTTTTATGGAAGTTAATAACAAAAGTTTTAGAATATGCTAAGTCGGCAAAGTTTTATGTTTTCACTTATCAAAATCACGATTTCCAAATTAAGTGTTTTCCGTAAAATAAATATGTACTACGCATGGCTTCCTAAAAAATGTAAGAGTATTCCAAAAATAATATGATCAAATCACACGATTTTTAAATTAAGATTTTAGTTTGGGTTTTTAAACGAAAAACCTACAAATCTGGTCATAACGTCT
This sequence comes from Gossypium schwendimanii, assembly GCA_013677275.1. Taxonomy (NCBI): domain Eukaryota; kingdom Viridiplantae; phylum Streptophyta; class Magnoliopsida; order Malvales; family Malvaceae; genus Gossypium; species Gossypium schwendimanii. The sequence goes on from CM025250.1 coordinate 6,275,699, forward strand.
AGCCCGAGTCTAGGGTGTTACCCAGGTCGAGCTAGCAAATGGTGAAGTTCAGAAACAAAATTAATCATCAGTGTCTCAACTTTGAGAAGGCAAATTTTGAGGATTGCTAGTATTACCAGACATTATAAATGAAGAAGAAATGAAAAATGAAAAATGAGAAATGAAAATTAAAAATAAAGAGAGAAATGATGTAAATGAATAAAAGAATTAAAAATATTTTTTAAGTTTATTGACTGATTTTTTAATGGATATAACATTTTGGTGTAAAATGGGTAGAAAAAGGTTTAGGTACCACTTATAACCAAAAAACTAGTTCGGTACCCAAATGGGGGAAAAAACACAGTTTAGGTTCCGATATGTGGGTTAAGCCTTTTTTTGAAATAAACTTAACAGTTTAGGTTCCAAAAAACTAATGGAGGTACTAATTTGTGAAAAAAAAAAGTAGTTTAGGTACCACTTGCGATAAAAAAAGTTTAAATACTAAAATGAAAAAAAAAATGTTTAGCCATATTTTTTGGTACAAAGGTTATAAACTTATTTTTAATTTTATGCATTTTTAATTATTTTCCTTAATTACCAAAGCATAGTCTGGTTCTTGAATGGTTGGTTGTCGGATAATGGATTTGGGCAATTTGTTAATGACAGTTGGAGCAATTATGCAATGGTAGAAGAGTCCATTAAAAAGTTTATAGAAGCAGCAAATAAGTGGAATAGAAAAGTCTTTGGTAATATTTTGAAGAGGAAACGTACAATTTTAGCTCGGCTCAGGTGAATCCAAATGAGTATGGAGAAATATTGATCAAGGAAACTTATTGACCTTGAAAGAAAACTACAGATTAAGCTAGAAACTATTCTTGATAATGAAGAACTACTATGGAAGCAGAAACCTCGTAGTAATTGCCTGACACTTGGTGACCGTAACACCAAGTATTTTCATTCTCAAGCTAATAATAGGAGACGTGTTAATCAGATTAATACTCTAAAGTTAAAGATGGGATGTGGTGCTATGAAGAGGAGAGGTTAAGGTATGAAGCTATTTCTTTTTATCAGAGATTGTACAATGAGGAAAAGGGTAACATGGGCAGATTCCTGGTAAGGCGAATGTTCCCTATAGTGGAAGCTGAATTTCTAGCAGCACTTGATCGAAAATTGACTACACAAGAAGTTTATGATTCTTTATTTGGTATGGCACCTCTTCAGGCCCTAGGAATTGATGGTTTGCATGCTTAATTTTATCAATTGCAGTGGAATGTGGTTAGAGAATCTTTAGTTTCACTGGTCAGGAGGGTGTTTGAGAATGATATGTTAGAGAGATTTTTTAATAAAACATTTCTTGTACTTATTCCAAAAGTTGTGGGTCCAGAATCTATTCTGCAGTTCAGACCTATAAGTTTCTGCATTGTCCCGTATAAAATCATTACTAAAGTCATTGTGAATCAACTTAAACCTCTAATGCCACTTTTGATTGCTAGTAATCAAACTAGCTTTGTTGGAGGACGGAATATTATGGACAACGTTGTTATCGCTTAAGAGGTGATATATGCAATGAGGATTCGTAAAGGGCAGAAGGGATGGATGGTGGTTAAAATATATATGGAAAAAGCTTACGATCGGTTACAGTGGGATTTTCTTAAGGACACTCTTGAAGATGCTCAATTGCCTGGCAATTTTGTTTGTATTATTATGAAGTGTGTTTCAACTTCCTCTATGCAAATTTTATGGAATGGAGGGCTAACGGATGAGTTTTATCCTACCAGGGGTGTACGACAAAGAGACCCAATTTTGCCTTATTTATTCGTTTTGGCAATGGAGAAGCTTGGTCATGTGATTAATTTGTAAATTTCAGAAGGGAAGTGGAAGTAGGGGTGAGCATTCGATCGAATCGAATCGAATCGAATCGAATATATTTGTTCGAGTTAAATTTTAAAAAATAATTTTGAGTCCTTGTAAC
>CM025250.1:6314882-6331434 GCA_013677275.1 Gossypium schwendimanii
ATGGAATATATACATATATATATATATATATATATACATGTCAACCATGATAAATGCAGATTTCTTTAATTGTTTCGAATTCTTATATTTGACTATTTTACAAAATTTTAAAATTTAATATCGATATATTTATATATATTAAATAACTTAATTGAAATAATAAGTTGTCATTTGCAACTGTGGTAATAAACATGTGGTGATTATTTGGTCTTACATGTGAGCAATAAATCGACCCAAAGGAAGATTTGTTATTTGATATGTCTTTATTGTCAATGTTTGATTACTACAACAAGATATCACTTGCAAGTAGGGGTGAGCAATCGGTCAAGTCAAGTCAAATCGAGTAAAAAAAATTTTAGTTAGTCAAGTTGACAAATCCTATTTTAGCAACTGAACTCCATTTGAATTTTGTTTTCAAATCGAGTTGAATGAAGTAAAAACTTTTCGAGTCAAGTAGAATCGAGTTAAAAAATCCTATTATTTATACTCAAAGTTGTGTTTACAATTGATTATTTAACTAGTAGACGAAGTACAAGATTATTTAACTACATAAGTAAGGTTGATGCATAAACAGTTATTAATATGATGTAGTTTTTTGTTTTAACTTAATAGTTTTGAATTTTAACTTTAGAAAAGGTAAACATTTATCAAAACAATGTAATTTTGTCTTTTGGCATTAAAAATTTTGATTTTTTTATTTGAGTTTATTCGAATAACTCGAACTATTTAATACAAATTTGAATATTTTTATCGAGTTTTTTTGAATTGAATCAGATTTTGCTCACTCCTACTTTCAAGTTAATAATTTTGTCTATGGATGAAATATTAATGGAGTGTCTGATATCTTGAGATACGGTTTACCTTTATTCAAATTATTCTATTTTAAATTTGAAGTCTTATGTGAGGTTGTTTTGATTTATTCAACTATTATTACACTTGCCAACATCATTGTATGTTTTTTTAAGATAAATATATATACATATATATACTATTATCTTTTAATTTAATTAAAAGATGAAATTAAGAGAAATATTTTGAAACAAATAAATTCAGATTTTGGCTTTGAGTTTTAATTAATGATGTCCAATATTTTAAATAGATTAGTTGGAACAAAATGCCACCAGAGTGACCACTTTTTTGTAGATTAATTTATTTAAAATATCAAGATGATTATATGTATTTGTGATTCATGCGTTTATTAATTGACCCAAAGGTAAATTAATATTTGGCAGAATTTCAAATACATATATGGTGATAAATGTGTGACAATTATAAGGTACTCTATATTAGCAATATCTTAGTCTAAAGATTGATTTATTTTTTGACTTAATTTATTGACAATGTTTGATTGCTACAACAAGAATATCACTTACTATTACTATTATTGTCAAAAGACTTGATATTAATGTTGTGTGTGGCATCTTAGATGAAATAAGCCATTATTTTGAATTTATTATTTACTTATGAATATTGATCTGAGCTTGTTTTTATCTATATTATTTTTTATTCAGCTAGTTCATATTTTTCTACCACAATATCTACTAATATAAATTCTATACTCATGCTTAATGAGACCAATTTCAAGGAATGAAAAAGGCACTTGCTTAGAGTGTTTGGTTATATGGACAAAGACCTTGCACTAAAGGAAGAATAACCTGTACCTCTCACTGTGACAAACACCCATGATGCTAAAAGGGATTTTGAGAGGTGGGATAGTTCAAACCGCAAGACTGTAATGATCATGAAGCACAACATTCCAAAAGTCTTTAGGGGCACAGAATTTGAAGAGATTACTTAGGCCAATGGTTTTCTTGACATAACTGAGAAACATTTTTCCAGAAAGGATAAAGTTGAAATGACATTACTTCTCACTTCTTTGATGTCTGTGAAGTATAAGGTTCAAAGAAATGCAATGGAGTACATTAAGAAGATGTTTCATGTTGCTTCAAGACTTAAGTCACTTAAGATCAAGCTATCTGATGATTTGCTTGATCTTATGATTTTTGTATCACTTCCTACAAATTTTAACCAATTTAAAATTAGTTAAAACTATCAAAGGAGAAATGGACTCTAAATGAGCTCATTTCTCATTGTGTGCAAAAGGAAGAAAGGTTGAAGCATGATAAGTATGAACGTGCTCATTTGGCTAGTGCCTCTAAAGATAACAACTTACATTTTGAATAGAGTACCAACTAAAGCAGCTGAAGAAACAATTTATGAGCTTTGGACAAGTTGAAAGCCTAGTCTAAAGCAGTTTTACATTTGGGGATGTCTAGTTGAGGCAAGACCTTATAGGCCACATGGAAAGAGATTGGACTCCAAAACAGTGAACAACTTCTTTATTAGTTATTCTGAGTGATCTAGGGGCTGTAAGTTTTACAATCTTACAATTAGGAATATTTTTTAGACCAAAACTGCATCATGTTTTGAGGATGTTGAGTTTGGAGGGTAAAATAAGGTTAGAGACATTGCTTTTTAGGAGGAATTGGATTCTAATTCAGTTCCTACTATCACTTTTGATAATGTTTAGGTTCTCATACCTATCATTGATCAGGAAGTGAATCTAGAACCTCAACAAGACAATGTTGAACAACTCCCTATTCAAGATAAGGTAATTGTTCCAGAAGAAAAAACTCAACAACCTCAAGAACAAGTGTCATTAAGGAGGTCCACGAGAGAAAAAAGAAATTATATTCTAGACGATTATGTTGTATTTCTCCAAGAACATGAGCATGATAATGGAATGGTGGAAGATGATCCAATCGACGTTCGTCAGGCCATGAAAAGTTTTAATTCTCAAAAGTGAATTGATGCCATGAAAGAAAAGTATAAGTCTGTGCAAGACAATAAAGTTTGAAAATTTGTGCAAAACCAATTAGTTGTAAATGGATATTTAAAACCAAGAGGGATGTAAATGGTAATGTGGAGAGGTATAAGGTGCATCTTGTAGCTAAATGATATACTCATAAAGAAGGCATTAGTTTTAAAAAGAATTTCTCTCCAGTTTTATCGAAAGTCTCTTTCAGGACAATCATGGCGCTTGTTCTCAACTTGATCTTGAGTTACATCAGATGAATATTAAGACTGCGGTTCTTAATAACAACATTGAAGAAACAATTTATATGATGCAACCAGAAAAATTTGAGTCAGGAGACCCAAAGAATATAGTTTCCAAATTAAAAAAAAAATCATTTATGGGCTCAAACAAGGTTCCCATCAATGGTACCACAAGTTTATTAAGTAATTATCTCGTTCGATTTTGAAAAGAATATTGTTGAATTTTGTGTGTATCAAAAAATTAGTAGGAGTAAGTATATCGATAAATGTCAAACATAATATGTTTTAGCCTCATTTTTAATGCATTTTTGGATGATTATTCGATTTAAAATGGTGAATTTTATGCTCCTAATACTTTAAATTTATGTTTCTATACTTAGGAGAGCATTTGGGAGCAAAAAGAGTGAAAAATGAGTGAAAATCAAAAAATCAAAAAATCAGAGCAAGTTTCAGGAGCCACACCGGTTGGGCCATTCCACATAGGCTAGACATACAGTCGTGTGAGCCACACGAGCTGCCTTACAGCCATGTGCCATACCATGTGGATTTCATGAATCACACTTCAAACATTCGAGAAAATACAATTTTTAGATTTTTCAGGCATTGTAAGACCTATATATGACACAAATAAGAAGATAGGAGAGAGTCCTCATAGAATACTCAAGAAAACAACTCAAAAAACGCCATTGAAGTGGACTCTAAAGCATATTTTCATTAAGATCGAAGATCTACTTTTGATTTCTTTGAATTTTATTATGAGTTTCTTTGTTTCTTGTGGTTATACTGTCTTTGAGATGTTTTTAATTGCTATTACGATATAATTTTCCAAATACCTAGGGAGATGAACCCTAGGATGGATTTTGTTATTTGATTTCTATTTTTACACAATTATTACTTGGATCTTGTTCTCAATTATGTGTGCTTAATTCTTAATTTAATATTTCTACTCTATTAATCTATGTTTGATGTACTTGAATCAGAGGAGGAATAGACCTTGTTTCAAAGTAGATCTAGCATAATTGAGTAGAGTTGCATGCAATTCTAGAAACAAGACAACATAAATCTATTGAATTAGAGTCAAATATAAGAGGGGGATCCATAGATCGATGTAAATCAATAATAGGGTTTTAATTAGAAATAAATTTCAATTAACGAACCTAGAGTTAATTGTTCTTACTCTCGAAAGAGATATTAGCATAATTTTGGGATTTCTACGAATCAAGTTATTAAGTGAAGAAATTGTTTAATTTAGATTGATAATGACAGATGAAATCTAGGTGGATTCTTTCTTGGGTATCGTTTTGCTTCTTAGTTGTTAATATTTTTTCCTGATTCGTTCATTGTCGTGATCTTTAGTTAATTAATTTAGTTAATTTAGTTTTAATCAATCTCTCCAATTTGTCAGTTAAATAATAGAAAGACGATAATTATACTGTCCTGGTTTTACATTTTGATGACATTTTGCTTTTAACTAATGATATAGACTTATTACACTAAACCAAGAGGGTTTTTATCAAAGTGTTTTGAGATGAAAGATCGTGGGGATGTCTATTTTGTTTTAGGAATTTAGATACCTTGAGATTAATCTCGAGGTATTCTTGGATTGTGAAAAAGAGCTATATCAATAAATTACTCAAAAAGGTTGACATGCAAAGTTGTAATATCACACCCCAAAAATAATTGGTGAATTTGAAAAGATGAGTAAGGTAGGTATGTAAACTGTTGGATGCGTTGTGGTAACATAATTCACCATCCTATTAGCCTGATGGTGAGTTAGAGTGTTGGGGCATACTAGCGTTAAAACATCCACTCGTTGGCGGTAGCTAAGGAATTGATCTTAAGATGTTTCCAATAGAAGAAAGATTACGACCCAAGAAAGTGCGCACCTATAAGGGGCTAAGCCCCAGAGTTTTGGTTGAGCACTAAGAGCCTATTAAGAGTATGAGGAAGTTGTATGAGACTTAATTGTCTTTAAGATCACACTAAACATGAGTCACCACTAAGATATAGTACGCATGATTTGTATGAGTACTGGCTAATTGAATTTTGTATCGAGTTTAGTTAAGAGTTGTTAGGATTCTACAACAATAAAAACTGAGAGTAGAGTAGCAAGATGTGTGAAAGATTGCTTGTACGCTAAAATAAGCCAACTAAACAAATCCTCACAGGCAATACAACTGGCCATTTTTTAACAAGAGCCAATTAGATTGATTTGACCCTCCCTATGACTGGTCAACAGTAAGGTAAACCTTCACCAAATTTTCTTTTACCTATCCTGGATTTGGTAGGAAAATTAGGAGGACAAAAAGTATATTAATAAGAGGGGAACATTTCAGATGATTTCTCTTTCTACTTAACGATCAGGTTTTTCTTTTAACCTCAAAATTTTCTTCTTCTTCTTTAAGATCAAACTAAGATCTCGTTTAATCGATGGTTGATTCAACCTTCTAGTAAGTTCAATAGCTCGACATGTTGTGACAATAGGGAGTACGGATGCGTAAAGTTTGGAAAATAATATGTTTTGAGTGAACAACCCCACATGAGGTTTATGTATAGATGAAATGTTAGTAACCTATCAGTAAATAGGGTTTTAATGGAAGTTTTATGATCTTTTGAGCAATTGTTACTAGATCAGGAAGGATGATTAAAATAGAAGTTTTAAATCGAAGTGAAGGTGAGTCTCTGGTGAGTCTCTAAACTTGACTCCTACATGTCATATAATTATGTGTATGTGTGTTTTATGAGTTGTATCTAGAAAAATGTAAATGAGGTGAAAAATATGCGACATAATATGATGTTGTGTAAGATAAGATGTTAATATTGGTGTGTGTGTGTGGTCATTGCCTAATACTTTCCTATTATATGATTCCAATACCAAACAAATCTAGGTTATGTAAAAATGTGAGAAAGATATACGCTTGTGTAGCCTCCAATAGGGAAGATATATTGTTGATCAGATAGGCAGATCACTAGGAAAATAGAGATTTATTGTGTAGCCTCCAGTGGGATAGCTATAATGCTAACCAAACTGGCAAATCACTAAATAAATCTGTGGAAAGTTCATGGCCATGGCATCATATCATAACACACCAAGAGGGCGTGAAGATATAAGACCATGTGGGAGAAGCCCCATAGCATCCACAAAGATGGTCCACCGGGACAATGAAAACAGATTAATTAGAAAGCCTTTGTGTCGTAATATCTGGAAAGCCTTTGTGGTTAATCTTATGAAAAGCTTTTGTGGCGTATTGTCTAGAAAACCTTTGTGGCTAATCTTATGAAAAACGTTTGTGGCTATTATTTGGAAAGCCTTTATGACTAATCTTATGAAAAGCCTTTCTGGCGTATTATCTGGAAATCCTTTGTGGCTAATTTTATGAAAAACCTTTGTGGCATAGTATCTACAAAGCCTTCATGGCTAATATTAAGAAAAGCTTTTGTGGCGTATTGTTTGGAAAGCCTTTGTGGTTAATCATATGGAAAGCTGTTGTGGCATATTGTATGGAAAGATTGTTGAAGAATTCTGTAGAGCCTAAATGGCGAGTGGTTAGACCTCCCTTACCATGTAATCTGGCCATGTCTTAGAATCAGATTCTTAGAAAGTTCTTAGTATTTTATCTGACTAAAGAATCCACCTTAGTAAGCCACCAGAAATGTGAGCTTGTCATATTTGGATGTACGATAGTGTAAGAGTCTGCCAAACCTGGGAATCCTCGCGTTATATATCAAGCTATATGGAATTCTATCGGGTGATCAAAATCTTACATTCATCCATGTATGTTTGCCTGGGTTAACTGGAAGAATTGGTGTAAACGGTTTTGGTGACCACCAAAATCAGTAGGAGAGTAAGATAAAGAGTAGTACCCATAAGAATATTATTTTGGGTAATGAATTCAACTATTATCTTCAAAGGGATAATGAAAAAGGATTTGGAATATGGGTAGAGTTGCAATTCGCCAGTTAAATGGATCATCTATAAGGTGTTCGAGAGTAAAGGTAGTCGTATTTTTATCCACCAAGCATCAAAAACGTATTCTCCAAAGTCTGAATGGAGGTTCAAAAACTTTAAGTTGAGGAATCCAACATCATTATTTAAAGGTAAAACTAGTTTAAATTCACTAATTTCAATTGAACTTATAAATGTTATTTTGAAATGCAGCTTTTTAAATGTGAACTAGTCCACTAGATGGGACCAAGCCAAGAATACGCCAATGTGGATGATCATAGAGCGATATTATGCATATCGGGGGACACATATAAAAATTATGTTTTTCAAATGACAAATAGTAATACACGTTACGAATATGTTAATTTTATCCAAAATTTTATTGTAAGGTTTTATTCTACCTTTGAAAGTTTGTAACAAATGATAGAAATATTATTCAAACATATAGTCTTGGAAAGGACTTTAAATAAATATGAGGCACATTAAGTATGATTTTTTGCAGATTAAAAATTTTAGTTAAACATGTAAATATTGTGACATTTTATATTTCGATTTGGTAAATCGGGTCGAGTACAGGGTGTTACATGTAAACTAGGTGACACACCTATCACTGAAGGAGATAAATTTATTCTTACTCAATGCTCTAAAAGTTACCTTGAAATTTAGGATTTGCAAAAGATTTCATACACATTAGCTGTTAGGAGTCTAATGTATGCTCAAGTATGTATTCGTCCAAATATTGCCTGCATTGTTGGAATGTTAGGTAGATATTTAAGCATCCCTGGTATGGACCATTAAATAGCAACAAAGCGGATTATGAGGTATCTTCAGATAACAAAAGAATACATGCTCACTTAGAAAAGATTAGACCATTCGGAGGTCGTAGGGTATTCTGATTTTTTTCATTGGGTGCCAAGATAGCAAGAAATCTACATCAGACTATATTTACCTGTTAGTTGGAGGAGATATATCCTAGAAAAGTGTCAAACAAACACTTGTATCTTTTTCCACTATGTTAGCAGAGTTTGTAGCATGTTATAAGGCATCAAACCATGGAATATGGCTGCAGAACTTTATCACTGGGCTACGCATTTTGGAGAATGTAGAAAGACCACTTAAATTATTTTGTGATAATAAGTCAACAATGGTGTATTCCAACAAAAATAGGACTTCATCTAAGTCAAAACGTATTGACATAAAGTTCTTCGTTGTGAAAGAATGAATGCAAAATGGACAAATATCCATAGAGCACATTGGGACAAACTCCATGATAATGAATCTGCTCACAAAAGGTTTACCACCCAAGGTTTTTCATGAGCAAACTGCTCCTATGGGTGTTACATTATTTAAGGACATCATGGTTTAGTGGGAATTTGTATTTTATTTGCTTTATGGTTATTTTCAAACATTTATGTATTTTGTTATTTTCATATAAGAAATGAAGTATTCAATTTATTCACTCTTTTTGATACTGACCTCACTTAAGTTTAAGGAGGACCAGTTGGAAATAGGCATGTCTAGTTCGCATTGCATGTAATTTCCATTCTATAGGTCCATACTTGGTCTATGTCATTCGGTTATGTTAATATATGTGATTAGGGATTGATTTAGTTACGATATATATGTAATGAAAGTCACCTTGGTTGTTAGTTAACATAATTACTGGATGAGATTGTTCGAAATACCTTTTCGGATATGATAATAAAGTTTTGAGCTCATAAGGTTATGTAATGACATGTAACAATAGTAAAGTTTGGATATGTTAACATGTAATTACTTTTATTATATATATGATATCGTAGTGGGTTGTTTTGTATACTTTCATTGTCTAGAGTATACACAACAACTTTACCAATAAAAAAGTCATTTTTAATTATATATATTGCAATGACTTTTGTCATTTTCAAATTTAATGCTTTTTTAGAAAAGACTTAATTATTTGTGTAAAAATGTTTAAGTTACAATAAAATTGGTTATGAAATCTATAACTCAACGATAATATATTTCAGTTACAAAAATTATTACGTAACAACAATATATTGGTCGTGAAATAGAATTCAAAACAACATAAATTTAGATGCTAATTTTTTTATGTAACTATAATGTAATGGTTGTCAAATATTATTTTGTGATGACATTTTAGTTGGTTGTGTATTACATTATGCAATGACTAAATGTCATTTCAAAAAAAAATTGTTTTAAAAACTATAAAAAATGGTTGCCAAATTTTACATAACAATAATACTATTGGTTGTCAAATATTATTTTACAACGATATTTTAATTGGTTGTGTATTAAATTATGAAATGGTAACAAGTTGACCACATCCCGACGTGCGTGCAACGAGGCTGAGAATGAGCACTAAAACAATCAATAATAATACAGTATGTTGCAAGTGTGATAGGTCAGTTGTAATATTGATAAGTGTACAATGGAACACTTCAAGTATTCTAAGGGTTGAACCTAAGAGAGTTTTGAGACTAGGTGATTCCTAATCAACAAATTCATAGTATGACAATCATGATCAAGATTAATTAAGTTAATTGTCTACCGAACGCTAAAAAGGACTAAATTGTAAAATAGTTGAAATTACACAATTAAGAAATTGGATAAAAAATAGCGGTTGATTGACTTCCATGTTGTTAATCAATCTTTGGATTAGAGATATAGATCATTTAATTCACAAATTGGCTCAATTTTACCTCTCAATTTCTACTTTACCAAGTTAGACAAATTAGTTCAATTATCTCTCGACCTCACCAAACTAATTTAAAACTATAAAATTCGTGCTAAATAAGATCTCTTCTCGGTCTCATTTATACGTATTTTCCCTTAGGGTGTCAATCCTAAGTTTTGAAGTCTATTCAATTTAGTTTAGTTTTTTTTATGATTTAGCCTCTACACCAAAAACTAACTAAACAATACTTCCATCAACCAACCACCTAAGATTTAGCTACTCATATTCTTTTGCAAACAAGCAATAACCCTATATAGTAGCCAAGCATACATCCAAATAGGCACAAGAAGGGATTAAAGAAAAGCTTGAAATTTTCTTAATAGATGCTTGAAGAAAATGAGAAGAGCAACAATGGTGATGAAGAAAAACATAAAAGATCAATTTTTTACTAAAGGAATAGAAATAGAACTGAGCTATATCGGTAACGCTGTCTTAAAATGAAAATACAAAGTAAGTTTAAGTACTCAAAAAATAAATAATACCCAACTATAGTATACTTAACAAACTAACTAGCTACCAAACTAACTAAAAATCAAAAAAGTAAACTAAACCCTAAAAAAATGGAGAAGAAGACAATTCAATCATAAGCTAAAAGATGATAAAAAACTAAAAGTAGTCCCCTTTTCTACAACAAAAAGTGGCTTTTTTACAATTGATAGCAAACCAAAAATGTTTACCAAAATGCCCCTAATTGTCTAATTTTTATTGGGGTTGAGGTTGGTCAAGAACTACCATTTCAATCATCTTTTGTATCCGTTTGGCAGTGGTATCACAATGCCCACTTCTTGGTATAGTGATATCACTGGAGTTGGGCTCAATTCTCTTAACTTTAGCACTGTCATGGGTATCACAACTTCCACTCTTCAGTTCCATACTCCCTTCTAAATGATGGTTTCTTCAAGTTTAGGCCATTATCAACTCCCAACAAAACTCAATCAATTTGTTAGGTTCCCCATGGTGCATTTTATTACATCCCAAAAACTGGGTTAGTAGGTATTGGGTTAATGAATCAAGAGTGGTCTTGTCCTGGTTTTCATAAGGTTATTTTAATGCATTTGGTAATAAATAAGTATCTAGTGTAGTGGTTAAATGGTGGAAGAGTTGCCCTTGAAGTTTTGTGTTCGATTCCTTTCCCTTAAAATTTTGATTATTTTTATCCATATATCTAGCTAGCCACACCTAGCTTATCTTTAATTTTTGTATGTTTTTTGACAAGAATTATGTTGGTTTAGTCGTAAGGCCTTAACTTACCCATAGGTGCCAATTTCAAATTTTTTTATGTGCAGAAGTGGAATTATTTTTGTTTCTCCCTATTGTGCCGCCCAAAGCTATTAGGAACTAAATCAAACTCTAAGCAATTTGATTAGGATAATAACTAACAAAATTAGTTGGGATATAATCTCTTCATTTAAAGATGGAGAGATTTCTTTACACTTTTGGTTTCTACACACTTTTCCTATTATTTTTCCCCTTTCGCTACTCTTTTCTTTTCTTTTCCATTTTTCCTGCCTAGCAAACCCTTTTTCTTTCTTTGTCTTTCTATTTTGTCTTTTCTATATGCCTTATTATTATGGTGTCGTCATTCTTATGATTTGTCTTGGTCGTGAGAGGTAGGGAATTTATGTATAGTAACTGTTATTTTATTAGGATTGCTATTTTTTTTAATGTTTTACGAAGGAGGTTTTTGGTGGAGGTTTTGGCTTAAAGGTATTGGTCTACTCATTTTGATTCTGTTTAGGTGAGGATTGGGAGTCGAGTCCTCCTTCAATGAATTGAGGATATAGATTAGTGATATTTGATTGTTGGTTTAAGGTGTGTGTTTTATCTTGTGTGATAAGTATATAACATGTTTTGATTTTTGATTAATTTAGTAATGTGAAATTTTGTAAGAAATAGAGTGGTTGAATGTGCTGAAGTATTTTTGTGTTGAAAGAAGGTAAGTATTTTGTTTAGATTTGTCAAGTGATTCTTATACAATTATTGATAAGTTATGTTTTGTTCTAATTCTCATGGCCTGTGACATTGTGGCTATTTTGATTAAATTGATTTGTGATTATTGAAATACTAGATATCTGTTATGCAAAGCATGAATTACCATGCCTACTGATTTTTGTTTAATATATGATTGCATGGTTAACATGCTTCCTATTCTGATTCTATATTTTCATGCCATGTCACATTACATGGGGTTGGGACGATATGGTAAGGAGGAAATTTTGACATGTTAATTATCTGCACTATCTTGTGGTTTAACAACATATTTATTCTGGTCGTTTGACTGCATTCTAGTGGCACTATCCACAATTATCTGTTGGTGTGTTTTGGATGGTCAGGTTCTAAGAGAACTCTATTTGGTTTGTAGCGAGTTAGGTAGGAAATTTCTAAAATATCTACATTATCATAACATGCATATTGAAATCTGCAAATTTAATATTTGTAAGTTCTTTATAATAAATTGATCTGTTTGATATGCTAATTGCTTGTATAATAGAGTTAAAATCACACTAGGCTTCTAGCTTATCCAATATTTAATCATCTCAGGAATTCCGTTGACTTAAGATCGGGCGGCACATGGGAGCTCCGGTTGAATTATCAATATGAAACGGTTTCTAATAGACTTTTTGTTTAAATATGGAATTTTGGATAGTTGGTAACTTTTGGACTATCTCTTTGGTTTTGGGTTTTTCTGTTGGATTTTTCATTAATATTTTAAATTATCTGTCTAATTTTCTAGTTATTTAAAAGATGACCGATTTCAAAAATAAAAGAAGTTATGGATTTTTCGATTGCAAAATTTTGAAATGAGCAGTTATGTTTTTTAAAAAATAATGTAGTTAATAATATGGCTTTTATGTTAATTCAGTAGTAAAGAGCAGTGGATTTGGAAAAAATCTACTAGATAAATGGTTAAGTTTTATAACTAATAAATGGAATCAAGATTTTCAGAATTTACGATTACGTAAAACAAGTAAAAGTTTTAGAAAGCAACAACCAAGTTTTCAAGTAGTCATTTGACCCTCAAGATTCAATCATAACTTGTAGGTCGGGTTTGGGGTGTCACACATTTGGCCAACTCAGGTTTCAAAAGGGCATAAAATGAACAAAATCTCTTATTAATGAGAAAATCTAAAACTAGACAAAAGTGTTAAAAAGACACTTAAATTGCTCGAGAATAAGCTCTCTAAGTCTCATAAAAAGCTTAATTTGACGTATTAAATTACGACAGATCAATATGTCAATGCCAAAATTTTATCTTAACAACCATAAAATGTGGTTGTCAAATACTTTTTGCAATAATAATAATTTGGTTGTTAATATTTTTACATAATGATATTTACACAACAAAATATTAATTTGCAATGACATAATAATTGGATACATTTTATGTTACACAACATTTAGTCATCATATAAAATAAATTTTAGCAATCATAATATTTGGTTTTAAAAGTTTATACATAACAATATATATCACATAGTAGGTAATAAAAATAGCCAACGACAATATTAAAAATACTAGTCATTTATTTACAAACAATATTTTTTAGTTTTATTTAAATTAAAACAAAAAAGCTAACAAAACTAAATAATTTATAAGTAATATTGTAACAAAAGCTAATTTCACAGCTAAAATTGAAATAATCCATCAAATTTAAAGTTTTAAAATTGTAGACTCATATATATTGTATCATAATAAAAAACATGACTAAAGTTTATATAAACCGTTACTAAAATCATTACCAAGCAATGCTTGAATAAAAATTAATGGCAAGAAAAATAATGTTTACATTAGCTAAACAAAAAATAAGTTTGAAATTTGAACACATATATGTGTTTTTGTATGTATATATGTGTTTCGAGTCTTGTGGCATGGCCCTAGATTAGCTGCTATGCTTTTCAGTTAATATTTGTTACTTTTGGCATTATGACCTATAAAAAATTTATAAGTTAAATTTTATCACTTGAGTTGTGATTACCTATGTTTGTTTATATAAGTCTGAATATGTTAGTTAGTAGATTAAATCTTAATGCTTTGGACACTATGGTTTAATGATGCTTGATTATGCTTAGATGTGTTAGATTGGTTATTTTGCATTGGTGTAATATTTGGGTATGTTTTAGGTACAATTAGGTGAAGTTTGAATGTTTGGAAATGTGCATTTTATATCATTTGACCATTAAGTCTCGAGACAGTGAGTGCATGTCTCGAGATCGTTAGAACAAAAACTTACAATATTATGCATTCAATTACTTACTGTCTCTAGACATGTTAATTTGGTCTTAAGACAAACTCATCTAGGTCTAGAGACTAGTCGCCTATGTCTTGAGACAAGGGAACATTAAAGCTAAATAACTTTTGCCCTATTCTTGTCTCAAGACATGAAAACATTGAAGCCAAGATAGGAAAATAATGGAGGTCTACCTTGAGACCCAGTCTCAAGACTTGAGGACTTTTGCCTCAAGACCTGAACTTTATTGTCTCGAGACATATAAAGATCAAAACAAAATTTCAAAAACTTATAATAAGGCTTGTTCTCGAGTCATGGAGTTCTTGTCTCGAGACATAATGTTAAAATTTAATAATAGGTGTTTTAATTTGATTCCTACGCTTGTATTAAACCTAATTGAGACCCAAATGATTAAATTTTAACAACCCAAATTATAGTGGTGTCGAGAAATGCAATTTTGAAACCTCATTTCCAGAAATCAAATCCATGAATATAAATTAGAAATATTTATAGATTTAATATAAAACATATTGAAATTAGGTTAAGTAATTAGCCGAAAATGTAGTTAATTAAGGCTTAGAGACTAAATTGTAAAAGTTCAATCGCTATAAAATTTTAATTAAGAAATGGCTTGTGGACCTAGATAGCAATCATCTAAAGGACTAAAATGGTTATTTAACAATTATTTAATATGACTTAGTGGATGATGCTGATTTCCATTAAGTTAGCATTATAATTAAATATATATAATTGTTTTAATTAAGTTAAATAATCATAGTTAGTAATCAATGAAACCTTAATTAATGTTATATATAACCAAGTTAGTGGATGAAAGATAAAACTTAATCTTCTCCACTGTCCACCATTTGGAACAAAAGGAGAAAAACTCCATTTTTACAAGTTTTATTCAAAGATCAACTTCTTTAAGGTAATTATGTCTTTTTCATGTAATTTTTATAGGTTTATGATCATGGGAGCTTGATTTAACTAGCTAGTGTATCAATTTTTTCAATTTTTGAATTTTTAGCTAGTTGCCATTGTTATGAAATTGATGAATTGAGCTTGAAATTGATAGAAAATAAGCTCAGATAATGATAAGGACTAAATTGTAAAGCTTAATAAGCTTGATAGTTAACTTTGTAACATTAGGGGCCACATTGGATGAATTGAAAAACTATCATGATATTGCATTATAATTGAAATATAGGGTCCCTAATGTAAGAATGTGAAATTAGAATTTTATCCGAAGGTATAAATCAAAGGATATACAAATCTTAAGTTTAGGGACTAAATTGAATAAAATAAAAAATATGCTTAAATCTTTATTTAAATGTGATTTGGATGAAAATTGATATATTTTATTTGTTATATTATTGTAAGTAGCTAAACATGATGATACATAATCGAAAGGGAAAGAAAAAATGAGAGTCATTGACGAGTGACGCGAAATTTTGGTTTGTGCTTTTTTTATTCAAGATTAATCTATTTATTTACATATTCATGTCATATTGCATGATTGAGTATTGAGCTGAGTTAATAATGGTCGTATGAATTAATTTGCTATGATTGATGTTGAATATTGAGATAGTGGACTAAATTGAATAGAATAAAAAATAGTATGATTTAGTGGGGACATGATGTATAATATGAGAATGAGTTAAAACATGCTATATTTGTGTGTTGATGATGAATTAAAATGAGATTATGAAATTGTATATGAATTGGATTGAATTAAAATGAAATGCAATTGGTGATTCATATGTGATAGTATAGGGTATAAAAATGCAAATCTGATAGATTACAAGGTATAAATATGCAAATATGATAGATCACATGGTATGATATGCAAATCTAAATGATACAGGGTAAGAATAAGTTAATATATATGATCGATGCCTATGTGAATTTAGTAAAAGGATAGGATATGATTGGCATTGTAACACCCCCTTACCTGAGACCGTTTCGGAGTCAAGCACGAGGCGTTATCTGAAACTAGACTCATATGCTCTCTTACCATAAAATTTTCAGAATTTTTGGCTTAGCCAATTAGTACAGTTTATTCATTAAATTCTCCCCTGTTTCACTGCTAGACAGTTCTGACCTCTTGTCACTAAAAATCAATTATCTCATTGTACAGAATTCATATATGTTATAATTTGATTATTTTGAAAATAGACTCACTAAGGAATCTAGACATATAAATTATGACTCATAATTATTTCTGTACAATTTTTAATGAATTTCTAAAGTCAGAATAGAGGACTTCAAAAACCATTCTGACACTGTCTTACTAAAATTCAAATATCTCAAAATATAAAATTTATTTTCCTTCACCGTTTCTTTTATGTAAAAATAGACTTGATAAGCTTTAATTATATATATCATTCACTCTCTAATTTCATTTCTACTATTTTTTGTGATTTTTTAAAATTACGTCACTACTACTGTCCAAAAACTACTTCTTTGTATTAGCTACCATTTAAACATATACAACACCAAAACATGTTCTTTACTGACCATTTCAATAGCTAATCTTTAGCCATATCATATGAACATACTCAAAATGAATAAGTCTCTATACATG
>CM025250.1:6338596-6357357 GCA_013677275.1 Gossypium schwendimanii
TTTTTCTCTTTCGTTGATCTTTGCCATTTTTTTTTTTTCATTCGGCTATTGGGTTTTATTCCTTTGATTCAATTATATTTTGCAGTTTGTGGTGGTTTAATCTCGGTTTTTATTGCAAATTTAATTTTTTGGGTATCGTGTGGTTGCTTTTGTAATGAAATCGTATCAGGTGTGTAACGAAAAACAGCGAATGGTGAAAGATGAAAAATTACACTGTCAACGACACAGGGCCGTGTGACAGGCCGTGTACTGGACCATGTGTGACATGGCTATTTGGGTCCTGTGAACCACAAGGGCGTGTGGGCTTAAAATTCTAAATTTTTCCCGAGGGTCGTACACATCTTGCTGATTAATCGTAGGACTTCCGTGGAGTCGGTATGTGATCAAATAGACTGTTAGGTATGAAATCCGGTCAACTGCTAGTATAAATTCGAATATCTATTCATATATTTGAGATGTTATTTGTTAAATAAACCTTGTAATAGGATATGAGAAACCTGAAAAATGCTATGTATGGTTTGTATCTGTTATGTCATGCATTTATAATTGTAGAATGTCTGATTCTGTTCTGTTCTGTTCTGTTTTTTCGTCTGGGATGAGTTATATTATGTGGATGAAATATTTTTGTGAATGACAATAATTCGCCTATTACAATGGCAACTCAACTGCAAATATTCTGAAAAGTGTCATATCAACGCTAAGTGGTGTGTAGGGTTGGATGGGTGTTTCATACCCCATATGGTGTGTTGGGATGATCGGAGATAGTGTGTAGCGGATGGAGGTAGCAATATATGTTTGAATATGTACTGGTTTGATATGAATATGTTCTGCTAAATTTGTCTGATATAAATTAACTGTTTAAAGTTATTCGTTATACACTGAGTTTTGAAAACTCACTTTCTGTTTGTCTGATATTTTCAGGTAATCCTCAGACTTAGGCGTATTGGAGCGACAGAGCTCGGTTAAACTGATTTAGTTTTAGTATCTGAAATACCTAAATTTAGGGTTATTGTGTTTAATTATTTTTGGATTGTTGGAACTTTTTCGACTGTTTTGGTTTTTTGGATTTTATTTTCACTTTTTGCATGATACTATTAAAAACGTTTCATCGAAAATGTCTGTTTTCCTACAAAAAAATTAATTTGAGAAAATAAACTTGGTTTTCCAAAACATAAAGATCTAAGAACTTCTGCTGCTAAGTATTTGTTTTAGGAAATGTAAGCAAACATTGTTTTCAACTATAAAGTTAAGTCAGATGTATTTTTCTATTAAACCAGGGTTATGTAATAAAAGTTTACGACATTTTTCCAAAAGTTACGAAAAACTGGATTTATAATTGTTTTACGTAACATCTCTAGATTTGGCTATAACGTCTATGCTAGGTGTGGGGTGTTACATTTAGTGGTATTAGAACCAAGTTGCAAAGCTCTAGCTGTGAAATTTTAGGTTCAAAATTTTTTGAAAATTATTTTTCGAGTAAAGTTCACTTCTACAAAAAATACCGAGTCACCGGCACCGATCCTATAAGTACTTTTGACTTAGATAAACATTAGTTTAGAAAAACTCTGAAATGATTAGAACTGTACTGCGATAATTAGAGACTGAACATCTCTGTAAATTCTTCTGATAACTTTTTGAGCATAAAATATCTGCTAATAAATACTAGAACTGATATATAAAATTCGTAATGTAGATAATATATACGATGAGTACTAGTGTAACACGTGGACGCGGTACCCATGGGCGCAGCGGGCGCCAAAGAGGGGCTTGATCTGAGTCATCCTTGATAGGCAGTATGCCCAATTTAGATACAAGTGAGACACCGAGTACACCTACTGCTGAGACTAGGTCTCAAAGTCGTTCGGCTGAGGATGATGCATTGTTCCAAAGCATATTTAAGGTTTTGGAAGGGGTCGCTACGCCCTATTCTAGTTTTAGGAGTTGTGGGTCGGTAACAAAACAACTCCCATCTAATAGTGCTGAATTATTTACAGGTGCCACTGGAATCGCCCCGACTATGGTCGAATATTGGTTAGAGGCCATAGAGAGAACTATGAACGATATTGACTGCACCTCTGAGCAAATTTTGAACGATGAAATATCTCTACTTCGCGATGAGGAATATCAAGGGTACTCAGCCAAGTAAAATTACGTCGGATCATTTTAATAGCGCCTTCCAGAGTAAATATGCGGGGGTGAGTTATGTGGATGCTTGTAGACGCAAGTTTATTAACCTTACTCATGGGGATAGGGCTGTGGCCAATTATGAGGCCGAATTCGTGAGATTGATCAAATATACTCGTGAGTTGGTATCGAATGACTGTGATAAGTGTATCCACTTCGAGGAAGGGTTAAAGGATAATCTCAGGATTCTGATAGCTCCGTAAAGGGAGCGGGTTTTTGCCGTCTTTGTAGACAATGTGAGAATTTTTGAGGAGGTTAAGCGCGTTGAGTGTGAAAATAGGGACTGTGAGAGAGGTAGGAATAATATGGATTTAGAGCCTTCTAGTTCTGTTTCAAGGCCTAAGAAACAAGCCAGATCTGACGGGCCTCTAAGGGTTGAGGTTCCAGTTGTGCCTACTGTAGTTCAGCCGTGTAGAGATTGTGGTAGACGCCATTCAGGCGAGTGCTGGAGGAGGTTAGGAGCTTGTTTGCATTGTGGGTCGACGGAGCACCGGATCAGGGATTGTCCACAACATTCTGGTTAGATGCAAGCTCTAACTTCAGGTTTAGTTCAGCCTTAGCGAGTAGTTCAGCATTCGCCTAGAGGTCGTGGTCTGACCAGGGATGGTAACGGTATGGGTAGAGGTCAAAGAGCACCGGGCAGAAGTGCTAATCATACTGAGGCTAGACAGCCTGCACTAGTATATGCGACAAGACACCGTGAGGACACAGACACCGCGGATCTTATCATCGATATGTTCTTCATTCATACTGCTCCCTATATTGCTTTGATAAATATAGGATCAACATACTCTTATATAGCTAGTTCTGTCTCTGTGAACTTGGGCATGTCTGTTAAGAGCACTTTTGGATAGATTATTGTGATTAGTCCACTAGGTCAGTAGTTCGGGTTAATAGGCTTTATAGGAATGTCTCACTGGAGATGCAATAGGTTGTGTTTTTGGCTAATGTAATAGAGTTGTCATTCAGAGAGTTCGATTTAATTCTTGGAATGGACTGGCTCGTGGAGGATCGGGTCAACTTGGATTATGCTACAAAAAGGGTGGTTCTGAGATTTTAGGATTATGTGGAAGTGGTTATGATCGGCGAGCGTTGAAATTAGCACTCAAATGTGATCTCTACTCTTGTGGCTGAAAATTTAGTTCGAAAAGGATGTGAGACATTTCTGGCCTATGTGTGTGATTCAACTTCTGTGAATTTGTCTATTAGGGACATTCAAATTGTTAAGAAGCTTTCGGATTTCTTTCTCAAGAAGTTACTGGGTTTGCCTCTAGATTGGAAGGTCGAGTTCGGTATGGAAACTCTACCAGGAATAGTTCTGGTATCCATTGCTCCTTACCGTATGACATCGAAGGATTTTATGGAACTATAGGCTCAACTTTAGGAACACCTCGAATGAGGGTTCATTCGGCCTAGTGTGTCTCTGTAGGGGGCACCAGTTCTCTTTGTTAGGAAGAAAGATGGGACTATGAGGATATGCATTGATTACCGTCAGCTGAATAAATTAATGATAAAGAATAAGTACCCACTTCAGAGGATCGATGATTTGTTCGATTAGTTTTATGGGGGTTCTGTGTTTTCCAATATAGATCTTCATTTTAGGTACCATCAACTTAAGGTCAAGGAACTCGACATCCATAAGACTGCTTTTAGGACTCATTATGGGCACTGTGAGTTCCTTGTCATGCCATTTGGTTGGATGAATGCTCCAGCTGTATTTATGGACCTTATGAATTAGGGTTTTCAGCCATATCTGGATTAATTCGTCATGGTTTTCATCAATGATATTTTGGTATACTCTAAGATTGAGGATGATCATGATGAGCATCTTAGAGTAGTTTTTCAGCTAGTTCATGAGAAACAGCTCTACGCTAAGTTGAGCAAATGTGAGTTTTGGCTTAAGGAAGTCACTTTTTTGGGCCGTGTGGTTTTTACTGAGGGGATCCAAGTTGATCCTAAGAAAATTGAGGTTCTGCTTAAGTGAAAAATAGCCTAGGAATGTTTTTGAGATTCGTAGATTTCTTGGGTTAGCATGTTACTATCGGAGGTTTGTTGAGGGGTTTTCAATTATCGTAGCTCCTATCACTAAGTTACTGTGTAAGAACGCACCATTTATCTGGACTGATGAGCAGTAATTAAGCTTCGAGAAGCTCAAATCTATTTTGACTCATGCTCATGTTCTGATACAGCCTGAATCCAACAAGGAGTTTATGGTTTACAATGATGCATCACATGTTGGTTTGGGTTGTGTTCTGATGCAAGATGCTAAGGTAGTGGCTTATGCATCCTGACAGCTTAAGTCACATGAAGGCAACTATCCCAGACATGATTTGGAGTTACTGTGGTTGTTTTCACCTTACAAATTTAGAGGCACTATCTATATGGTGAGAGGCGTATCATTTACACTGATCAAAAGAGCTTCAAGTATCTCTTTACTTAGAAGAAGTTAAACTCTAGGCAACATAGATAGATTGAGTTGCTTAAGAACCACACTGCATAATTGAGTAACATCCTGGTAAGGCCAATGTGATGTTCGATGCTCTTAATCGTAGAGCAATGTATGATTTGAGGGTGATGTTTATCGAGTTGCAAGTTAAGCCAACTTGGATTGATCAAATTTGAGTTAAATAGTTGGGGAGTGATTCTCTTCTTATATGTTTTCGTTAGGTTGAGGAAAGAAGTACTACTGATTTTGGATAGAACAGTGATGGGGTTTTATGTTTCTAAGGTCAGGTTTATGTGCCTAACGACTCTGGTTTGAGAAAGTCCATTCTACGGGAAGCGTATAGTAGCCCTTATGCTATGCATCCCGACAATAATAAGATGTATCATGACCTGTGTGAGTTGTACTAGTGGCTTGGTTTGAAACGGGAGGTAACAGATATTGTGAGACAATATTTACTCAAGCAAGCAACCATAAGCTAGGCAAGTTGCATTTTAAAATGAGTATTATCTTTATTATCAACACTAAAAGTTGTCATTAAATATTGTATTTGTGGGGTGTGCCTCGTATTTATAGGACAAGTTACAGGTCGAGGTGAATGGACAATGTCGTGATGAAATGAATGGGATGTTGCAACGTCACGACGTGTTCTCCTATTTGCCAACCGTATTTTAGAATTCAAGCAAGACTTCTTCTCCCAGTTAGACTCTGGTTATTCTATGGATATTTAATATGATTAGAATTCTAAGATTAGCCTATTTAAAGGGGCCTTGTATCCCTATTTTGATAAGCCAATCAAAATGTAGTTGCAGGCTTTTTCTTTGAGGATGACAAGATGTAGTTGCATATGAGTTTTAGTGAAAGTTTTGTAGTAATTATGGAGAGTATTTTTATACCCCTTTTGTGAGTGTCTTATTAGATTTAGGGCTTTGTTTACCGATTTGCTCTTTGAGATTTTGAGCTTTATATTTGGGGTTTTGGGTAATGTGCAGGTTGTATATTTAAGTTATTTTCTTCATATTGTACTCTCATTTGTTTACTCACTTAGTGAAAAGTTGATATCTCATTTGTCCGTGGTTTTCCCTCTTTGAGGGTTTTCCACATAAAATATTTGTCTTCTTTCTTCTCTACTTTTACTAGCTCATTATTTATGAGGGTCGATCCCCAACAAATTGGTACCAAAGTCTGGTTCAGCTTCTGTAGATCGACTAGTTCAGTGACACCACAATGATTTTGGATATCAAGAAGTTCGATAGATCACAAATTTTAATTTCTAATAGTTTTGGATAATTATGAAGGTAGTTTATATGGTCAAGGAAAAAGGGTGATGATTCGTTACTCTCCATATAATTCTGTTAAAGGTGGACTCGTGTCAGATGTCAAATATGTGCCTGGTTTAGAGAAGAATCTAATCCCTTTTTGGTTTTAAGGACTCGAATGGTTCGAAGAGTATTTGAGGCAAGGTTGGTTGTAGAGGGTTATAGTCATGGTCAAGAGAGTTAATGCTTTCTCTCCTGATTAGGTATTATTGGCCCCTATTTCTTTATACAACTTTGATTTGAAGACTAGAAATCTTTTCGTTTTCAAGTTTGAACACGATTTAGACTTGGTTGACATTCTACAAAATTCAAGTTTGGATCGTGACAGGGCATGAAAAAGGATGCGTGATAAATACAAGTCAAGTTGGAGATTTGTGGGGTGTCCTTACATTTACCGGATGCATTGTAGACACCTTAGATGAGAATCGACGAGCATCCGAAGAAGGGCCAAAACAGGCCCAATGTCAGGATGAGGAGTGTCGCCTCATCGGAACGATGCGATGGACGACATTGTGACGAAGCGAATGGGACGTTGCAATGTCACAACGTGTTCTCCTATTTGGCAACCATGTTTTAGACTTCAAGCAGGACTTGTTCTCCTAGTTAGACTCTAGTTATTATAGGGATATTTTAGTATCATTAGAACTCTAATATCAACCTATTTAAAAGGGTATTGTATCCCTATTTTGATAAGTCAATCAAGATATAGTCTTAGGCTTTTTCTTTGAGGGCAACAGGATGTAGCCACATATGAGTTTTTGTGAGAGTTTCGTGGTAATTATGAGGAGTATTTTTATACCCTTTTTGTGAGTGCCTTATGAGATTTAGGGTTTTGTTTATCAGTTTACTCTTTGAGATTTTGAGCTTTGTTTTAGGGTTTGAGCTTTGTATTCAAGGTTTGGGGTAATTTACAAGTTGTACATTTAGGTTATTTTCTTTATATTGTACTCTTGTTTGTTTACTCATTTAATAAAAAGCCAATACCTCCTTTGTCAGTGGTTTTTTCCTCTTTGAGGGTTTTCCACATAAAATATTTGTCTTCGTTCTTATCTACTTTTACTAGCTCATTGTTTACAAGGGTCGATCCCTGATAGTATTACTATTGCTAAATTTTTATTGTAACAACAAAAAGTTTTTGAGGCTCATTTTGTATACTATAGACAATGAAAGTATACGCAACCACTTACAAATAAAAATGTCATTTTTATTTATAGATATTGCAACGAATTTTGTCGTTTTCAAATGTAATGGTTTTTTTAGCAAATACTTAATTTATTTGTGTGAAAATGTTTTAGTTACAATAAAATTGGTTACAAAATTTATAACTCAACAATAATATTTTAGTTACAAAATTTATTTTGTATACATGATAACTTTAGATGATATGAAAAAAAATGACTACTTTTATATTAGTTGCAAAATAGAATTCATAACAACATTAATTTAGATGCTAAATCTTTTATATAACTATAATATAATGGTTGTCAAATATTATTTTGTGATGATATTTTAGTTAGTTATGTATGACATTACATAATGACTAAAAGCCATTTCCAAAAAAATTGTTTTAACAACTATAAGAAATGGTTGTCAAATTGTTTATGTACTAAAGATACTATTGGTTGCCAAATATTATTTTGCAATGATATTTTAAATGGTAGTGTATTACAATACACAATGGCTATATGTCATTGCCAAAATGTTATTTTAACAACCATAAAATGTTGTTCTCAAATACTTTACAAAATAATAATAATAATAATAATAATATGGTTGGTAATACTTTTACATAACGATATTTATAAAACTACAAAATATTAATTTGCAATGACATAATAATTGGATGCATTCTATGTTACACAACAACATTTACTCATTGTATAAAGTAAATTTTGAAACTATAATATATGGTTTCAAACGTTTATAAATAAGATATCATTATGGCTATTTAATTTTATTTTGCAATAAAATATAACCCAGTTGGTAATAAAAATAGCCCATCACAATCTTAAAATCCTAATTATTTATTCAAAGACAATATTTTTTAAGTTGAAATCAAATTAAAATAAAAAATAGCAAAATTAAAGAAATTTATAAGAAATATTGTAATAAAAATAATTTCATAAGTAAAATTGAAATAATTCATAAAATTTAAAGTTTGAAAAATTGTAAAATCATATATATTGTATCATAATAAAAACATAACTAAAGTTGTGGGGTGTGCCTCACATTTATCAGAAATAGATGTGCAACGTCATAGTGAGGAGATATGTGGCATTACGACAATGCAACGAGCAAGAGGCGACACCACGACGAGGAGAAGGGGAGACATCACGACGAGGAGAGTCATGACGTTGCGATGATATCTCTCCAAATGTAGCCACATTTTAGACTCCAAGTAGGACTTCTTCTCCTAGCTGGACTCTGATTACTTCAGGGTTATTTTAGTATGATTAGACCTCTAATCTTAACCTATTTAAAGGGTCTTTGTAACCCTAATTCAGACATGCCAATCAGTAAGGGCTTTCTTGAGGGAGTAAGATGTAGTTGCATATGAATTTTGGTGAGAGTTTCGTGGTAACTATGGAGTGAATTTTGTTCCCAACTTAGGGATTTATTTTCGGGGTCTAGTATTGTACGTTAAGAACATTTAGGTTTATTTACATCATATTGTACTCTCGTTTTTTTACTCATTTAGTGAAAAGACGAAGCCTCCGTTGCTCTTGATTTTTATCTTCTTCGGAGGAGTTTTCTGTGTAAAATATTTGTGTTGGATCTTCTCTACTTTTCTTATCCATTGTTTATAAAGGTCTATCCCCAAAATATTAGTATCAGAGCCCAAGTTCATCTTTAATAGATTGATTTGTTTGGTGACACAAAAATAAATTTGGATATCGAAAAGTTCGATGGAATAACAAATTTCAATTTTGAAAGTTTCAGATAATTACAGAGGTAGCCGATGTGACTAAGGACAAGGGTGATGATTTGTTTCTCCACATATAATTTGATTAAAGGTGGAGTCGTGTCAAACATCAGGCATGTGCTTGATTTAGAAAAGAATCACATCTCCTTTTTGGTCTTTAGGACTCGAATGGTTCGTAAAGGGTTATAGTCAAATGGAGATAGTTGTTGTTTTCTCTCCTATTCATATATTATTGGCTCTTGTTGCATTATACAACTTTGGTTTGAAGACAAAGAGTCTTTTAGTTTCCAAGTTCAAGCATGGTTTAGACTTTGTTGACATTTTGCAAAATTCAAGTTAGGCCCATGACGGGGCATGGAAAAGAAGACGTGATAAATATGAATTAGTTCTTCACATTCAAAGAAGTAGTTGTTCTAATGATGTATCCACAAATATTAACTAAGTCGTGTGCATTTTCCCCAATGACACAATATATATCATGTGCCATGTTAACCTTTAACTTTGATTTTTCACCATTAGTTTTCAAGTCTAGTTTTATGCATTTTATATTTACCAAGCAATTTTAATTTACCTAGACATAAATTAACATAAGCATTATACCATTGTCACAAGAAACCATCAACATATCATTGACTTTATACATTTAATTCATCAAAAAAGCAATATGTTAAATATCACAAGTTTTAACTAAGCCGTGACCTTTTCCTTAAGGGACAAGTTGAAGTATATCTATTTGAAGGCTATTAAGAGGACAACATTGCAAAATTTTACGAACCAAATATGAAATGCATAAAGAACGCAAACATTGGATACAAAAAAGTATTGTTCTTAACTATGGAGGCATGTATAAATAATGCTAATATTGCATCATCGAACTGAATTATTCACTTAAAATAATGAGTACATAGGCTAATTTCCACAACCTAACACGAAGTATATGTAACACCCCATACTCGACCCAGTCATTAGGTTTGAGCTATAGGATGTCACATTCATTTTCAAAGCAACTACGATCAGTTATATTTAATTTATACCATTAAACATTTAAATATGAGTAATACATGCATATGGTACAATATTTAATCATTTTTGGGTCTTATACGAGCTTATGAAAGCTCCTTTGCTAACCGAAGGTTGAGTTAGGATCTAATTGAATAAAATGAAAACCTGTTATGAAATTATGTTAGGAATAGAAAGTATATGGTCCCTAGTGAATAAATGTGAAATCGGATTTTAATCTGAGGAAATATATTAAAAATTATGCTTGTCCTGAATTTAGGGACTAAATTGGATAAAATAAAAAATATGCTTGGTTTGTATTTGATTGCAAATTGGATGAAATTAGATAGTGTGTAATATTTGAATTATTATTCATAGTTAAAAACGATCTCAGGTCATCAAGAAGGAAAGGAAAAACGAGAGCCGAGGACGAGTGACACGTGATCCCAATTTGTATTTCTATGATTTGAGATCAATCTAACTATTGCATATTCATGTTAACTTGCATGATTTATTAATGAGGTGAGAACATAATGGTTTTTTGAATTGAATTACTATGATTCGAGTAGACTAAATTGAATAGAATAGAAAGTATCATGACATGATTGATATGTGATATAAAATGGAACTAAAATATGTTATATGGTTTGAATAGTTAGTAAAATGATGATGAAATTAGAATGAAATGTGAACTCAATCATATAATGAAATTGAAAAAATGGTTACCCTATTAGTTGTTTGGATCGAGTTGAATATAGTTGGCATGTAATAGGGACAAGATATTGATAGAAATCATCATTGCCAGGCAACCGGGGTGGTAGAATGTGCAAATAGAGTCATCGTTGCTCGATAACCTGGGATGACAGAATAATTAGATTTGGAAACCATCGTTGTCGAGGAACTTGGGGTAGTAATATGTACATATTTTAGAGTCATCATTGTCGGGCAAACTAGGGTGACAGATCCATGTATCCATTCTAAGTTCATGACTAGTTAACAGGGTTATAAAAACATTAATTGACTATATGGTATAAGAAATGAAATGTAGTTGAAATGTGGTATATGACAACATGTGAAAGATTATGCAAAATGAGTTGAAAATGAGCTCTTGGGGCCGATTGAGTATTAAAGAGCTAATAGGCTCAGAAATTATTAAAATATTGAGATGTAATTGAGTATATATGTATATGTTGATGATGGTAAATGAAGAAGTATATGTACCTATAAATGACAATATGAATTGATTAAGTAGTGTAATGCCTCCAAATATAAAGGGTTAGATCAAATGAATAATTAAAAAATAACTTGGTCTTGATGGATAAGTAGTTACTGCACTCCTTGGAGATCCTAGGTTCTATCCATTCCACTCTCATTTCTTTTATTTTTCATTTTAACAATCTAGGTTGTAAAACACTCCTAAAATAAATATTAAATAGGGTAAAAACATAACAAGAATGGGTAGTAGCTCAAATGGTTAAGTAGCTACTCCTGTATTATATCCTAGTTTCAAGTCATGATAAAGTCCCCCATTTTTCCTTTTAATTTTGAAAGCAAGGGTAAATTACTCCTCTATTATATCGAAATTACATTAGGATTTTATTTTAGTTTCCATTCCAAATTAGAATTCCTCCATTTTTTTTCTCTATATCTTTATCTTTTCTTTTCTCCCCTTTTCTTTTCATCATATTTTTAATCCATTGTTGAATTATTATTTCCTTTTCCAAACCAAAGTCAATCTTCCTTAACCTATTTTACCACCGGAATCGAAATTTTTATTAGAAACATTTCAAATCCTAGCCAAAAATCAGTAAGCACGCCTCAATCCCGATGTTTAAATCTCGAATCTTTAAAGAATTCTTATCTAATGATAATCTTATAATCAATGAAACGATCTTTCTCAATTTTTCATCAAAACTTTTGGCCATCTTGTTTTATCTTGAAGTCAACCATTAATCCTTGTATAATTGTTAGTTGAAGGACCATTTTAGGTATCTCGAATTAGATTTGAACGAGAAAGACGTCGCTCGATGTTTTGATAAAAGGTGTGTGTTATTTTACTACTGAGTCGAGGCAAAATTGTGCCTAGGATAGGACCACATGGGCATGTGGACCACACAAGTGGACTGCACATCCATGTCCCCCTGCAAACCCTAAGATAGTTCGCTTCTCACACAGGCACAAGCCTTCCATATGGTCTACCACACGGGCGTGTGGGCCACACGACCATATGTCCTAGAAACCCTAGTGTAGTCATAAATCTCATGGCCTCAATATGTCACACAACTGTGTAACCCTTTCACATGTCCTCAGACATCTCACCCGACTAAGTGCCCTTGCTGTAACAACTTATTTTTCAGTGCTGTCAAAAACAACAGTTTTGGGACCACAATTATGATGAGTGAACCAGTAAATATTAGTATTTAATATTTACGAGTCAAATATAATATTATATTAATTTTTTATTTGATATTTTTTGCTAATTAAATGAATAGTTAAGTACAATTGGTTTGTCCCTAAAGTCGACTAGTTTTGGAAAATAAGGTATTGGGACCTTGTTTCGCAAACCAGGGTTACTTTATAGGTTTATTGAAGTTTGGTCGGGAAATTTTAGTGATTTGTTAGTTAATTAAGGAAAAAGAACTAAATTGTAAAAACTACAAAAGTTAATCACTATGAGTTTATATGGACTAAATGTATTCACTTAATTAATTAAAGGGTTTTAAATGGAAAATATGCCATAGTTATTTTTAGTGGACGGTTTGGTATGATTTTTAAGTTAATTTATAATATTTTAATGTTAAAATGTTAAGTAAAATATAATATAACGAAAGAAAAATGTTATCACCTATTCGTTCTTCTTCTTCCACCAAACCTCCCACCTTTTTTAAGAGAAATAAAAACTTCAAATCTTGAACGTTATTAAACCTTTGTATGTAAGCTATTATTTAGCCCAGTTTTTGTAAATTTTATGTTTTTGAGATCTTTGTAACTTAGTATAGCTAGCCCAGGGACTAATTCGTAAAAATGTTAAATATTTAGTATTTTTCCATGGATGAATTTGTGATGTTTTTGAATTTTAATTATAGATTATTAAGCTTGATAGTTAAATAGGACTATTTTGTAAAGTGATTTTGGTGAGTTTTTAGTTAAAAGACTGAATTAATAAAATATTAAATTGGACATAAAATATTTGTGAAAATTTAATAAATATGGGCTATATTAGTATAAGGGAAAATTTGGCTAGCATGAAATTGGGTTATATTGTGATTGAATTGAAAGTTTCGAGTTTAGGGAATAAATTTATTAAAAGGTAAAATTTTAAGGTAAAAGTGTAAAATATTGAGAAAAGGTCAAATAAGTGAATTTAAGTATTTTATGATATTTGAATTGGTTAATTGAATAAAATTATTATATTTAGATCAAGAAACAGATCAATTTGTTGATAAATGCGGGAAAGGAAAAGTTGTTAAGTAATCATTGTCATGTGTCGTTAGCTATCATATTTTGGTAAGTTTGTATTATCTTTATTGTGTTGTTAATGTTTTAATTTAGTATGTGTTTGATTATATGAATTTGTATGATGTTATGTTTTATTAAATGGTAATGAAATGGAGAGATTAAGGTTTGAAATATAAATTCTAAGCATGGAAAAATATCGGGAAAACAAGATAAGTCCCTGTGAATTTAGTGACTAGCTCAAATACAAATCACATGTCATTAGAGCGTAGCAGACACTTTGTACTGGTGTTATATTTAGCAGGCATTAGTTTCTAATGATCTCAGTAGCAGGTACTTTGTACTGGTGTTGTATTAGTAGGCACTCTGTGTCGATGTTATATTTTTAGCAGGTACTATGTACCGGTGATGGATATCGTACTAATGGCTTGAGATCCTGTATATGTTACGGATTCTCTCAAGCTTGTGTGAGCAACATCATGTATCGATTAATGTCCTTTTGTTAGCTTGTGTGAGCATTACCCTCCTGTGTATCCGAAGTCAATTTACTATTGTTCTCCAGGCATAATAGTTAATGATCGAAATGGAAATGGAATATAACGATATGATGATTTATATTTTGGTGTATAATTATTGATATGTTATGTTTTAGTGATATGAATCATCCAAGTTTAAGTATTTCTGATAGTTGAGATAATGAAATATGAAAAAGAGTTACTAGTATTACATTTGTTTGATTTGTAATTAAGTTGACATGTATGTTATGTTTTTTTTATGAACTTAATAAGTTTTTTGCAAGCTTACTTTATTTGGTTTTTCTTCTTTGTAGATTGTCAAACTTTTTCTTTCGATTGGAACGTCGTTGGAGACCACACTATCCAACAACTCATTCAGTAGTTATTTCTTTATTTTGACCCAGTTATAAGTGGCATGTAAATAGAGTTTTTGGTTAGGTATGCTATAAGCATTATGAGTATATTTTGTGGCTTTTGGAAAAAATAATGTATGTATTGATGTAAATCTTACTTGGTATTTTGGTTGATTATGGTATGTGATGTTGAATGAATAATTTGTATCTAATTTTTTTTTTTAAAATGGTTGTTTTGGGATGTTTATGATAATAGACATCTCGGAATATTTTGTGCTTTTTTGAAATGGTCAATTTGGTTGTGGCAAATTATGAACTTAGGATTAGATATTTTGCATTTGATAATTTGACATTTGATGCCTAGAAGTTGGATGATGATTGAATGAGTTTAACTTGCAATATATATTTTAGTTGAATGGTTATTGTTTATGTTTGAAATTGTGGTGCCAATGAGGGCATATTGGTTAGGCAAATAGGTTTATTGTGAATTGGTATATTTTGGCTTGCTTTGGCACATTTTGAATAGGTCTGGAAGTTTGTTAATACATAGCTTGTAGTCTAAGTTTTGGTATGTGAAATGACTTGTGTTTGAAGATATTTTTGGGCACACACGGCCTAGGACACAGTCTGTCACACGGTCGTGTGTCCCACACGGTTGCATGACACTGCCATGTGGCCTTTTTGATTTTTGGTACAGGTTTGTCCACATGATCTCAAAGAGTGACCCTGAGTTGCACAGGTACAAACTGTTACACAGTTTAGCCACATGGGCTGAGCTCTGTCACATGGCCATATGACCCTATTTTCAGTTTTTACTCAAAATTTTGTAGAAGTTTGATTTTAATCCAGAATTGTTTCCTGTTTGTTTTAAATGTTTTGTAAGCTCGATTTAAGTCTCAATTTGATTGAATAGCATGGAAATGATTACATATGAATTATTTTGGTTATGTTTTATTAAATTATGAATAATGTTAAATTTTTATAGTTGTAATACCTTATATCTTGCATCAGTGACAGGACCGGGTATAGGGTGTTACACTTATTTTTTAGATTTTACAGGTTTGTCCAAAATTTTATGTTTTGTACATATTAGTCCCTAATTGGTTCCCAAATTGTTATTAGCATTTTATTTTATTCAATTAAGCCTTTGATAATATGAATAATGTTAGAATCGATGATATAATTAATTGAATTGTTATTTTGGATGCATGATATGTGATTGTTACATATCCACTATCACTATATTTCTGATGTATTGATATTGTTATGCAAAACCACGATGATACTGATTGCATGAGATACACACCATTGTTCCTATTAAATCAAACATATGATAAGAAAATTTGTTGCTGCTACTATTATGACTTGTTATAACCATAATAATCGCTACTGTATATACTTAATATAAGCATGTTAATGTTACTGCACTTAACTGTTATAACATGTCATGCTGCATTACATGGGGTAGGACATTTGAATAGAGGAAGTAGCTGGAAGTTCATCTGCTCGACCAGTAGTTTATCCACAACATATTACCAACTTTATTTGCACAAATGAATGGTTCATTCACCAATATTCTAGTCAGCAATCATATGCTCGACCAGTGGTTTATCCACAATGTATTAGCAACTTTTATCTACATAGATGGATGGTTCATCCGCCAATATATTTATCATTAGCAGTTCATCTGCAATGATTAGTGGTTTATCCACAACGTGGTGTGAAAGTAAAGGAGAACTCCTAACTGTGGTGTGTAACGGTAGGATAGGACCTTTTTACTGTTAAACCAAACTTGCATTACATTCATAAGTAATTGCATGGCTATGAACATTGAAATTTTATGTTGATTTGTTGCTCTGAATTATCGATATTTTGTATTACTAATTAATTTTTATTTGTTCTATGAGTTGATATTTTGCTTGACTTGTCTATTGTTTGTATCGGTTCCCTTGTGATGGAACTCACATTGAGCTTCATAGCTTACTCCCCCTTTTATTTTCATCTTTACAAATAACTCATTAGGTTAGGACGTGGACGGGCATATGAAAAGCTCAAATACGTTTTATTTATTTATGAAGGTATTGTTTAGCTTATTTAATACTTTCTGTTATTTTGGAATCATACGGTTTAACTTATTTTGTGGCATGAGACTCACACTTAGGGTTTATTTAGCATGCACAACACTTAAATTAATTTAAGATATGAAATTTAATTATCTATGCATGAAATATAGTTTTAATCAAAACTAAGTTAAAAATCACTTGTCTATTGCTAAGTTTATAAATAAATTAAGTAAGTTTTCAAAAATAGTCACAGTTACAAGAAAAATGTTAATATTAATTGGTTTTTTGTTAACTTAGTTGTTTTTCTGAAAATAGGCTAAGTTTTATTTTAAAATAAACAAATCTTTTAAAATTATTATTTTATAAACTCCGATCATACTAGGTCATCTCGGTGGCCAATGTAATCTCCCAAATTTGAGTCTAATATCTAGGTCCGGTTGGGGAGGTTTCAAGTAGTTGTGAAATGATTGAGAAATGGTAAGTTTAGGTGCATACATAGTGAATTGGAGTGTAAAAATGATTATATGCATGTTTATATGGTAATAGAAGTTTTAAGCATGAAATTGCATGAGAATTGGCTATGAATTGAACTTGAATTGACTATATGCAACTGATTTAAACTTTTATTATAATGACTTGAATCATGGAAATACCACTGAGCTTTATTGCTACGCGTATGACTTTTTTTCTCTATGTGCGGGTATAGGTAAATCCTAAACTTTTTAAGTGTGATCCAACATCCAGCTAGTGATCCTTAACTCAGTAATGTTTTTATAGTCATGTTTTGTTAACTATATGGCATGTACTTAGGTTGAGTTAGTTTTTACATAAGGTGTGATCATGTTCATATTTACTGTTAGAAATGGTAATAGGAGAATGGTCAATTGGATTGGCTTTTGTATTAGAGTTTGGCACTTAGTTGGATTGCTTAATATGTTGCCATATTTGTGATCTATATATGTATGTATATGACAATTTAATAGAAGTTTGGAAATTTCCATAAGTGCATAGTTTAACATGTATGTGTATGTATTTCAATGTATATGTGGTAACATATGTTAGAAATGTAGATTTAGGAATGGTATATTTGGCTGAAATTGGAAATGATTGAGATGAATTTGGTTTTAGGCCTTTAATAGATACAGACTCTAAAAAACTATGAGTTGTGGTACTTCATTAAAGTGGCGACAGTCGATAAAGTAGGCTATCATGATCCACCACAAAAATCCAAAAAGTTGACCAAGGTCAATTTGGTAATCATCAAGGAGATGGCAAAAGAACGGGTTCAAAGATAGGTGAAACCCAACTTCCAAGGCATGGATGGGGAGCATGAAACTACCATCACTTGTATCACTGAGCCTATGCGAACCCTCAGGAATAGAAAATTCATAGGCAAAATTGGGAATCTCGAATCCCCGCTCACGTAAGGCCCGATGCATCTCTTTGTATTTTGTAGTGTAGGGAAAAAAGTTGGCTTCGACAAGGGTTTTGGAAGCACGCTCTCTCAATGGGCAACGCGAAACTAATTGACCATGAGCTCCTCTCATTCTCATCATGTTTTTGATGCAGAAAGAAGAAGAAAAGAATAGAGGAAATTTAAAACCTAAGATGAGAAGTTACTGAGATTTACCTTGAAGAAAAGTTTTGACTGATTCTGGTTACAAAAATATTAAGAGCGTGATTTTTATGGTTTCAAAAAACCCCTTTTAAAGAAGTCTTTTCCCTCCACATTCTGACGGTAAATTTTCATTGAATTCCTTTGTCTTTAACTTTTGAATCTCAAAGCTTTCATGTTTGATTTATGTTGATTTTGTGGACTGAGATGAAGCTTGTGTAACTGTATTGAAGGCATTATTATTTGTTTTCTTTTCGAAAGGATACAGTGTTTGTCTCTTTGATTTACTTTTGTCTGCTCACGCGAAAGGCATGAGTTTCTAGTGACATTTTCTTTTTTAATAGATTACAAGTAACGTTAAGTTTATTAGAAAATTTTATAGGAACTTTTTTGGTGCTTGGTGAAAATCTATGTCAATCATAATACATGTTTAAAGAATTTGATTTTAAATTTGACTCATCTTATGGTTCCAAATATTTGGTTAAATTATTATGATATGATTTATTGTATACATTGTGGGATATGCCAACTATTATGATTTTGTTTTTGAGATTTATTAGCTTGAATGGATTTTTCAAGTATTCGTGCAAATATATGTTTAATCATTAATACAATTTTGGATTTACATGTTATATGCAGGGTAAGTTTTTCTATTTGATTTTGAATACACGTATATACGTGAATTGCTTTGGTGTTTTTGTCTATGCCAAAATTATGAATATATGTACTTGTTAATTGTTATGAAAATTTTAAATTTGAATATTAGAATGTCTATATATTTTAAAATAACTTCATCGAAGAAGTAAGTCGTCAAAGTGATCCTTTTTGTGTAAATTATTTTGTTTTAAAATATAAAAGGTTGTGTGCATGTAACTTAAGTTATGTTAATAT